>BRDA01078191.1:0-29042 GCA_036984385.1 Crenuchus spilurus
TTTGTAGTTCAGGTCATTGTCATCCTGAATAAGGCCGACAACAGTTGTGTCGTCTGCAAACTTTACAGTGTGGTTGGAAGTGGACCTGGCACAGCAGTCATGGGTCATCAAGGTGAACAGCCAGTGCTCAGAGAGATTGGAGACATTGCTGCCCACTCGTACAGACTGAGGTCTGTTTGTTAAAATGTCCAACAGCCAGTTACACAGGTGGGTGATGAAGTTGTGTGTTGACAGTTCAAGACTTTTATTTTTATTATTGTTGATCAGTAGGCTTGTAATTAAATTCTGAACATAAAGAAACCTTTCAATATATTCTAATTTTTGGAGGTTTTGTTGTCATTCTGGTTGGAACATAGCATTAGATTATCATCACAACCCATGGTGTAATAGATATCAAATTGTATTAAAAAGTTTGTAATGTACAAGCACAGTAAAGTTATCAGGCACCTGGTCAGGTTGCACCTAGCTGCAGAAATGTCGTTATGTCACTTATGTACACCCAACCTTCTAAAAGAACTTTATTAGAAAGGAGAAATTGGTTGGAATAAGCTCAAGAGTCCTGGATTACAATTAACCTGCTTATTTTTCCCTGCTCAAACAAACGTCCTCAACTCTAACACAACTAATTAAGAAGTTCCCAAGTTGGAGTGTGTTCAATTTACCAAATTTGGATGATCCAAATCAAATGGATTTGTATAGGGTTTTTACAGCTATGGTTATCATAAGGTAAATCAACTTTACAAGAAGAATTTGGATCCAAGTCCCCCAAGAGCAATCCAGAGGTGATGGTGGCAAAGAAAAAGTCCCTAAGACCAAAAGTAAGAAACCTCAAGAGACACCAAGGCTCAAAGGAGGAACCTAAAAAAAACAACATAAAAAAACAAATGACTGTTAAGGAACTTCATATATTGTTAGTTGCTGATGAAATATACAAAGAACTGTGTACTTCTACATTCAAAGATTGTTGCCCCAGTAAAACCTGCTTCCAGGAACCCTTTTTATTAGGTACTTTTGAAAACTCTTAAAGTAGTTTTGAGAACCCCTTTCTTGATGTAAAAAAAGATATTGGAGGAACCAAGTCTTAAAATATTCTTATACATTTTAAAGTAAAAAAATTTACTTGTGAAATATTCATTTGTTCAAATCCAGTCAGAATGTGTAGTTATGCTTTGAATCAACATGACCCTTCACAGTCAGTTTTGACCTGGCCCACAATTACTTCCTGTGCCAAATTCTGAACACACAAAATGTTTAGGCTTGTTCGACTTTACCTGGCGCTGTGCAGACTGATCGGTGGGTGCTTTTGTGCGATGCATGTCTCTTAGTTTTGCTGTCCAATTTGCATTTGCGCCTTTACCACGTAACAATGACATTCGGTGTTTTTATTTTGCGAGTGCTGGGGTGCCTGCTGTCACTACTCGATCTGAACCAGAAACCCGATTTGTACTATGCATGCGGACTTGCACTTCATTGCCGGATAAAGTTTTATGACATGAATTGAATCAAGAGTGGTTTTTGGTGAAAGGTGAAAACTTTTGCGCTTTACCGTTTTATTAAATTTGTGTTTAATTGTTTGTTAAAATGAAATAATTTGCATTTTATCACACTTTGCAGGAGTACTTACTAAAGGGTGAATTTACATCTAACATGGGCAGCATACATGCATTAATCAACAGCAGGGTTGCCAGGTCCCCATAATAATAATAACAATGCTAACAATAATATGTGATTGAATGCTTTAGATTTTAGACTGGTGTCAGGTTGTATAAGGTGTTTTATGTCAGACATCGGGCTGGAGATTTTGGGGGATCTGGCAACCCCGCTGTTGATTAACGAACATATGCTGCCCACGGTGGATGTAAATTCACCCTTTAGTAAGTAATCCTGCAAAGTGCGATAAAACGCACATTATTTATTTTTAACAAACTATTAAACACTACTTTAATAAAACGGTAAGCCGAAAAAGTTTTCACCTTTCACCAAAAACGACTCATGATTCAATTTGCGTCATAAAACTTTATCCGGCAGTGAAGTGCAAATGTGCATGCGTAGTCCAAATCAGGTTTCCGGTTCAGATCGGGTAGTGACAACACAGCTCTGTAGCTACTTCTCCCGAGCTGCACGCACCGTGACACACCCCAATAATGACAGAGCTCACTCCTCATTTGTTAGAATTGACTGTTACGTTTTTTTCTGTTCCTTCTAAAATATAAATCTTTGCTAACCCTTAAATTTGTATTTATTAATGATCTGCTCTCTAGTAACATGACAGATTATTTACATTCAGTCATAAACATACACTATTGTTCAAAAGTTTTAGAACACCCCAACTTTGTTTCTGTTTATTTTTGCCATTTAAGCTTTTGAGGTCCAGTGAATAACCTAAAATGGTACAAAATCCAGTGAGTTTAAATGGTACAAAAGTTAGAAGGACTTTTATGTAAAGGAATTTATCTAAAATGGAGAAATACCATATATGTTGTAAAAAATAATTATAATTACAATTAAGATACTTGGACAAATGGGTTATTTGAGGCTATTCATCAACATGGATGACTATCAATCTTGCTATTAGGTAAATAAATGATGAATAAAGCTATTTGTGTTTATACAGACATCCTTAATGTGACACTTTGTGGTCACCTGTAGTCACCAGTGAGGATTTAAACCAATGCTAGCGTAACCCTCAACAGTGATGATTGTTTAATTTACATATGATTAAATAAATGTTTCATTGTTCAATTCATCTTTCACTGTTCATTATATTCAGTTCATTTTAAGACATATACTTACTGTATTAATTTATTCAAAGTTTACAGTCACAGTAGCTCCCCTGCTGATGCAGGGTTTATTTCATGAATATGGTCAATAATGTCAGTGTTTGCATTATTTTGCACCTTTGTTAAACTAAACCCTGGTCCTAACACTAATATTGGTCCACAAACTACATCTAACCTTAACACTGTTGAATAGCAACTGGGGTTCAATAGAGTTCATTATATTTTTAACGTGTGTAGATTATAAGTAAATTATCTATAGGGGACAACAGTGGTATACCAAATAAACACCTAATCATCAAATTTCAAGCTTTCAGATTTCAAAATTACCGTCACAAGTTTGGATACTCTGGACAATTTTCGGCTTTTTTTTTTTTTTTTACACAGAACATATTTCTAATAAATTAGTGTGTCACACCCCACCTCTGCCCTGTCCCAGCTTTGCCTTGTGCTAATTTGTTTGCTCATCTCTGTCCATGTGCACTGTTTGTTTACATCCACATCATGTCTTGTTCCCTCACCCTCATCATGTCGTCCTGTCTGGTTAATGTTCAGCACCTGTCTTATCTAATCCCATAGCCCTGCTTGTTCATTCCCCTTTTGATTAAGTGTGTTATTTAAGCTTCCTAATGTGTCCTTCATTTGTCATTAATTGTTAGTGAATGTTGGAATATGTTCTTGAAGGTGAGTATATGTTTATGAAACTCTATTGTGTTAGGTTTGTCTCCTCCATACCCTCACGCTCACTACATAGTGCACCATTTATATTTGTTTATTGCTTTTAAAGTGTTTGATAAAAAAATTTAATTAATCATATTTAAAAGTGATACTAAGAACCTAAGAATTAAAATTGCTAGCATAGATATTAATATAAGACTACTGCTTGATTGGTACTTTAAAGTGTGTAAGACTTCTTTTAAATATTAGGCATGGCTTTTAGTTTCGGCCTGCAGTTCATGAGACAGAAAGACAGAGAAAGATGAGATGAGATAGTACTGATGGTGAACCACACTGCTAAATGCTGAAGCTCACTCTTGGCTGGCAGATTCTGCACCCAGTCTTAACCCCCATACCACGCTGTGCTGTGAGGCGTAGACCTGAATGTTCCCACACACAACAGGCCATGTGTGCGAAGTATGATAGAAAGTCCCATCCAAAAAAGTAATAATTTCATAATATCACTAAATGTTTCAGCAATGAGCCACAAGAGGTGTACAAGGCACAATGCAAAGAGAGCTGCTAGACCACACTGACCTGTTTACCCCATGAACCACTCAATTGTTTTTACATTAATACAGAACATAAGTATGCTGATTATTTTACAGAGTCAACCTGAAAATTAAAATCACATCCTTGTATCTGCACTCGAGGACCAGCACAAACTGTGCAGCAACAGATCAGCTTCTATCTCTGACTTTACATCTACAAGATGGACCAACAAGGTAGGTGTGTCTAATAGAGTGGAAAGTAAATAGACACAGTGTCTGATCCACTCGTATTAGCCCAACACACATTAACGCACCACCGTCACGTCAGTGTCACTGCAGTGCTGAAAATGATCTAAGGTGAAAGGGGGCTAACAAAGTATACAGAATGACTTCAGTCTGTAATTGTAGAACTACAAAGTGGTCAGTGGAGGTAATAAAATTAATAAAGAGCATAGATACAATGAGGTGGTTTTAATAATATGGCTATTCTGTCTATGAGGAATTATATGGATGTATGAGGCTATAGTGATCCATATGTGTTATTACAGTGGGTAACTGGGTTTGTGTGGTGGGGAAGTTCTGCATAAACAGTGGCTGTGTAGAGGAGTGGTATTTTGCAGATAAAGCCGAGTTTGTTCCACTGAGAATATTTCACACTCCAAAAAGGTGTTTCAGATGACTGTGTAAAATTTAAAGTGCTCCAGTGAAAAAAAAATTGTGAACAAACACATGAACTTCGCTTTCAGTCCAGAAATTCTAAAGTGGTGATATAACCATTGATTAAGGGAAGAAAAATTAAATGCTTGGCTTGCTAAACTAAATGCTTAGCAGCTGGCATATTTGGCACGCATATTTCAAATAAACAGAACGATTTTGCAATATATCATAAAAGTCCCCCAGAATTGCAGCACATGCACTGGCAATAAATGAGGAACTTTTAGACCCACTTATTTTCACCTTATTTGGAAAGCAGTTTCTGGTGGTATTGTGTTCCTCAAATATTCTTTGACATGTTGAAATATTTGGGTTTTTTTTCTCTTTATTATTGCTGACCAATTCCACATTTGTTACAAAAAGTCATAAGACATCTAATCAATGTTTTGTCCTCCATAAAGCCATACAAAAAAAAAAAAAAAAACATACATTCAAATCTGAGAACTACTATATCAAACTCACTAATAAATGACATTCAGATTGAGAATATACACAAAAACCTGTGTACATTTCCATCAAGGTTAGACATCAGACATTGTGAGGACAGGCTACAGTCCTTTAGTCACTGAAAGAAGGATGATATTACTTTATACTGTCTGTGCTATACATGGTCAAGGAAAGAGAGGTGCTTTCCCTCTAAAAGGCTTGTAAATATGGGCTCAAACCCAAAAACACCACCCACTTATGCTGAGTCAGGCCTGCACCGTGTATGAGGTCATCCTGAAGGCAGAGTACACAAGGTGACAGCTCAGTCTGTAATACACAGCATGCCTGACTCGGCCCTGTCACCACTATAATGAAGGTGAAGCTGTGATAGTAGTATATGCATCCACTGCCTAAACACCACTGCCCAGAAGGGAAACTGAAGACATAGAATCATAATACTGTGAAAAAATGAAAAGCAGCAGCAGCACAGGTACGTGGACAGTTGAGCAGGAGTACCATTAAGCACTGACATTTTACTTATGTAAGCAAACACTTTTAAATCAAAAATTACTTTTAGTGTAAGAGTGTATACAATGTAGAAGAACAGATTTGTGCTTCTGGACAAAATAAGGATGAATATTATATTCCTTATTTTGAATATTATATTAAATCTTAGTAAACTGTAAGTATGTTTTACATAGTAATCTGCAAAAAATCTGATTTTCTACATTCAACACATTTTCAAGCACATTCAGCAATCTGATAATAAAAACGAACTACATGAGTCATTCAGTAATCAGATTTCTGGGTAAATACACATACATTTCTACTGTTACTTAGCAACGTCCCCATAAACTCACCAAAGCTGCATGTGACCAGATATTCAAGCTTTTTATGCTGCAGTTTTCTTTTTAACATGAAACCCTTTACTGACAAATATTTTTTTTCGTTTTTACTGCCCCAAATTGCTCATAGACTGGTATTTTGTCACCATTTTGCAGCTATAGTGAAAACATGTAATGCTTCCTACATCTTGATACTGTTTATGCACATGTGTATAAGTAGAAAAACTAAATAAATCAGAATACAAATATACATGCGTGTGAAAAACCAAAATACTGAGAATTAGCTAATGCAATGTAGATTTGAGCTAACATTATTATGCTAAAATTGTTTTGTAGTTTAAAATAGCTTTGTAGTTTGTACTTGTTTTTTAGGATTATATTCACTGGTGGACTCTAGGATGGGTGACCGCCTCCCCTTGTGTACCTATGGTCACAACAACATTGCCAAACTGCCCTCCTGTTAGCTGCCCTTCATGTGGGAATAAATTATCGAGTGGCCCCTTTTTTGCAATAAATGATGGTGTGGCCTCTTAGAACAAGAAATATTGATCATATAGCTTAAAGGGTCTCCTTATTTGGTTGCCTTTCCAATAGAAAAGGGTGCATTAAGCATCCTGTTCAGTACCACTGCTAGACAATGTCACAAAGTTTTCAGTAGAGAAAGTCTGCTGTCGATTATGTTCACCTAAAATATAAACATAAACTACTGTCTGTAATTGTGCACTATCCTTGTCTCACACTAGCCTGTGAGAACATGTGCCCGAAGCATGGGCTATCCACAGTATCAAGGGAGCAGTTAGGTGCCTTGCTCAAGGGCACTTCAGTCATGACCTGCCTGGGGATCAAATCAGTAACCTTCCATTCATAAGACCAGATCCATGACCACCAGACCACGACTGCCCCATTTACTGTTCACATACACAGCCACAGTACAAACTTGCAGTGAAATGCTTTAGAGATTCACCAGTTTTTGCCAATGTGATTTTTCACACAATGGAATTTGACCTCTGCATTTGACCCATTTGTGCAGTGAAACACACACACTAGTGAACACACTTGGCTGTGAGAATTTGTGCCCGAAGTGGTGGGCAGGTTGTGACCTGGTCACAAGGCAAGATCCTTAACCACTAGGCCATGGCTGCCCCAATACAGATACAGATATTTAAAAAATATATCACATAAAATATAAATATATAATATATAGATTAAAACTATAAATATTGCTGTTTTTTTCTGTACTCAGTATCCTTTTAGTGTCAGTTTCTATTTGCTACCTGTGGTAAGTGACATATAAACCGCCTAAGTGATATGTAGGTACAGCAGCATACATGACCACAGTGCTAAGAATATATCTCTGAAAGTCCCTCGAGTTCTGAGTGTGACTTATCCTTTTTCATGACAAACTAAAACAGTTAGGATCTGAGTTGGGTGTAGCTGCGTATATACCCATCATGTAACAATGACACACTTGGGTTAAGATGTCATTGATATCCACACAGAAACAGCATAATACAGTATGCCAAGAGTCATTTCCAAGAGCAACAGATACTCTCATTTCTCCAAAATTCCAAATAAATTGTATTCCAAGTCATTCTGGAACATTTTTATTGGTTAATTGGTTTTGAAATGTTCACAAAATATAAAAGGCAGCAGGACATTTCAAATGGTATTTACAAAAAAAAAATCTATTTTGACATGACATAAGTAATACATTCATTGGACTACATCCCTCTGACATGGTTTTCTGGCTGCCCATGCCCATCCCATGGTGGCTCATTAGAGCAAGTTTCCATACCCTTAGGACAGCCTCCAAAAAGGAAACCAGAAGAGCTCAAAACCTTAAAGAAATCCAAATGACAAAGAGGAAAAGTTCCATGTGTCATAACCCTTTTTTAAAAATGATTCCCAGCCAAATTAGCCAAACTGTAGCAGAGACAGCTATTTATAACTGAACATGAGAAGGCATGTCTGTTTTTAGCTTATGCTACAATGTGGCAATAGATGAGTCTTAGGCTTGGCTAACGACTGGAGATATACTAAAGCCATGACTTGGTATAGTGTTGTAAAGGTACTGGTCTGGTCATTATGAGTTTCTGGTGTAATGAGAGAATTTCTGTTCACCATATGCTTTCCATAAGGATTGCTCATCAATCTTTACAAGTCAAGTGACTCATTTGGACATTCAGTCACAACAACCTCGCAGTGTTCTGTACGTTTTGAAAGGCAAAATACAGTAAAGGAAAATACCAAACGACACCTGACTTTTCAAACATAAGTCAGTCGCTTTTTTGTAGAGAATCACATACTCTAACACTCCAGAAGATTCTACTGCTTTTACAGCTGTTCATCAAGCCATTCACTGGTGCAGCCTTATACATACACCTAACCATTTTCCTTCGCTCTGTTACACACTGAAAAATGTAAATGCTCTGCATGGCATTGCACAAGTCTTGACAAGTGGAATCGAAATGAATTATTTTTATAAATTTTACAGAACAAGCCATGAAGTCAGATATCATGAAGCCATCAAGTCATTGAGCTTGATCCGTTTTAGAGCAGCACCTCAATGTTAACCCTTTAAACTTTATAAGAACATTATACATCAAATCTGAAAGGTCTGAATAAACAAAACAAAAATATATTGATGGTGTTAAAAATATAAACTATAACATAAAGGTTTCAGGAGTGATTTGGCATTTTCCTTTCTCATGATGATCACAAGTATGTAGAGCATGGTCACTTATAACAACATGACTCAGACTGATACTGAATGTGAAACAAAGATCCATCTGTTAGTGTTCAGAATTCTGCATCCATGTTATTCAATAGCAGTGACTGGGTACAGTATATTTCATATATATATATATATATGTATATATGTACCCATTCACCGCTATATGAAATGTAACATATCCCAACAAGTACTTTTATTCCTGAAAACAGCTGTTTTTTTTTCTAGCTGATCCAGCAGACACCCCTATGAGAGAAGTGTAAATAAGTGTGAGGACAGTAAAATAGCTTTTTCACTCACTTTTTGTGTCAACCACAAGTTGTTGATGATAAGTTTATAGCATGTAGCAAAGCTGTTTACTCGCCACCAGAAGTTTACAACAAGACATCATGGGATGTAGGAAATATTGAAGATATGCTTTGTGCTATAGCACTTATTTCACTAATGTTGAACAAGAATCAAAAACATACTCTGGTTGACAAATGCTTGAACATATCTCCTACTTTAATAGTGTTTATGTTATTTATGAACAAGTATCTAGTGATTAGTCATGTGTACTATTCTAGTCATCAATAGTGTTTATAGAGATTATTTATGGATGAATATCTCTAAGCAGTTAATAGCATTTATTAGGACTGTTTATGGTCTAATATCTTCTAGTAACTAATAGTGTTTATTGAGGTTGATTATGGACTAATATCCCAGTGATTAATAGTGTTTGTTGAAGTTAAGCAAACCTATGTACTAAACCTCTGGTAAAGAATGTGTCTTTCATCCTCATGTTTTGAATATACAAATTCTCTAATCTTCAATCTCATAAGTATATGATACACACACACATTATATATATATATATGTGTGTGTGTGTGTGTGTGTGTGTGTGTGTGTGTGTGTATGTATGTGTCCGTACGTCACCTTTTTTTAGAAAAAAATCACTTTAGTATTATTTACCTGGAAAGCAGTGATAGTGTCAGTTTACTAACAGTGTGATTATTTATATTTATATATATGTGTGTGTGTGTGTGTGTGTGTCCGTACGTCACCTTTTTCTAGACCAAAATAATCACTTGCAGCATAATAAGCAGTGATAGTGTCAGTTTACCAACAGTGTGATTGATAAACTCTGTGACTATGTGTAAATAAAGCCTACAGGCAGCGTGGGAACAGATTTCTTTCTTCTGCGTTGTGTTACAGTAAATGCGCTCCTCTGCTCCCGCTGGTGAAACTGAAACAGTTTCCCTTCTAATAGTGTAAAAGTACACACACAGGCTTCACCACACTTGTCCTTGTAAACCAGTGTGTGTAAGGGAGGGTTATACGGGAAGTGAACTTCACTCCTCCCCCGTTCAGCTGAATATAAGCCGAACAGAGCTGCAAAGGCTTCACTGCAGCTGACGCTACTTTAACTCTTCTGACAGAAACTTTTCAGACGACAATAACTTCACTATGTCTGACACGTACGACGACATTCTTCGGGTAAGTCGCTACTGTGGGTTTGTTTTTAGCGCAGGAGAGCTTGTTCTGCGTGTGGACAGCGTGTTGATGTTCGTATTGTCTTGTTTACTTTCAGAACTTAGCCAACATCGGTTTGAACGACCACTTCGCCGATCCGCCCCGGCGAGCTGTGCTCTTATCGCCCAGAAGCGTCAGCTCGGAGCAGCTCAGTGAAGAGTGGCCGTTTGACATCTGGAGCGAAAACTCTCCAACTAAACCTCAGATTCCCTTCAGGTCCGATCGCTCCATGAGCCTCACCGAAAACTGTATCCCCAACTACGGCAGACCAAAGGCTCCCGAAGTGCCCCCGCCGCCCGGTTTCCCCCCCTTGGCGCCTGCGCCGTCCAACCGCTACAAGACGGAGTTGTGCCGGAGCTACCAGGAGCACGGCAGCTGCAAGTACGGCGGCAAGTGTCAGTTCGCTCACGGCGAGAGTGAGCTGCGCGGTCTCTACAGGCACCCCAAGTACAAAACAGAGGCGTGTCGCACTTTCTACAACTTCGGATACTGTCCGTACGGGACGCGCTGCCACTTCATCCACGAGGAGAAGCTCACGGAGCGCAAAGCCCAGCAGCAGGTCCCGCAACAGCACCCACGGCTCCTCCGCCAGAGCGTCAGCTTTGCAGGCTTCCTCGGAGCTCGTAGCACTTCACCCCCGACACTATACGAGCCTGCCAGCTTCGCCCGAGCCCCCTCAGTCTCTCCACCGCCGGCCGACGTCCTGTCTCCCGTCTTCGGCGACTCCTCTCGCGAGATGTTCGCCTTCCCGCAGAGTAGGAGGAGCGAAGCGGATGTCCACGGCGCCCCCCTGATCCTGGAGCCTCGGAAGTCATCGTGTTGTACGTGCGGCCACGGGAGCGGCTTCCAGACTTCGCTCGGCAAAGAAAACCGCTTCAACATGCAGCGCTTCGCCTCAGACGAGTCGCTCTCTGACCGCGAGAGCTACAGCAGCACTGGCAGCGGCAGCGGCTCCGAGTCCCCCACGTTTGACGGCGCTGGTGGTAAACGCCTCACCGTGTTTGCCCGGATGTCGCTTTCTGAGTAAAAACTCTACAGAGGACCTTTTTAAGACTTGGATCTAAAAAACACCAAATATTTTCCCAATCAAGAGTTTCTTAAAATGACTATGACGGTGCCAACTCTGTAATGCTGTTAAATGTCCTGAAATCGCATTTTTATAGGAACTTTAATATCCAAACAGGCACAGCAAAGTCCTCAGTGCTCAGTAAGCCTTCAGTTGGCTTCTAGTCCATTAAGAGATGAACACTGTGATTTTGCTGTGCAGTCTAAAGCTACATATTTTATTTTTATTTTTTTATACCGTCATGTCTTCCATTTGCTTGCTTGGCTGTGGCTTTTTTACTGCAAAAAGGCATTGACAAAACACTGTAATGCCATACAGTGTAAGAACTAATGCTAATGGCACAAGCAGAGCTTGTGTCTGTGTCCATTCCGAACAGTAACTTGCTATAAATGAAATGATATATGGGCTACTCAACCAGCAATGTGACAAACTTGAAAAATGCTGAATAGCTAAAAATGTACTCACTAAGAAATGCACTTTACACATCAGTACTGGGAGAAATGTAGCATAACCAAAGCATTATGATCTCATGTGCCTATTTTGTATCAGGATAGCCAATGGGTAACCCTCCCTCTGTTGTTAACATAACCTTGCTGTCCCCCAGCAAACGACAAACCTAAAAAAGATGTATTTGACTGTCAGACAAGACCTGTCAAGTTGTATGTTTTCACAAACCTGCTTTGGATCCTAACTCGACACTTGTCTTTCATCAGGGACTGTAACAGTATTTCTATAGTTTAGGTTGCTTTCATTTGCATTGTTTGTTTTTTGTAATTTGTATAGAGTTAACTAAAGTATTTATTAAGTATTTATTAAAGTAATAACAATGTATTTTCTACTTATTTATCAAACCTTGTCCAGGTACGAGATGTGTTGCCACGGAATGATGGATTTATTCCTAATTAATCAAAATTATGAAATAAATACCAATGTGGAAAAATAAAATGGCCATTTTTTTTGTCTCATAACTTCAGCAATAAATATATCACTTAGCTTGTAACTAAACAAAGTAACATGAAACTGCTCATGACCTAAATGTAGATGATAGTATATTGTTCACTGCACTTATAGCCAAAGTCTGGATACACTTGACTGAGTGAATGTTATTCATCATTTAAAGGCATGTTGATGTAAAATGAGTATTGACATAAATAATATGGCAGATACAAATAATGAAGCCTATGTGTGACTTTTACTTAAAAAATATATATTTCCATCCCATGATAAAGAAAACTAAGTGCTCAGCATATCTGATTATTCAGGCCTTCAGGCTCAGCACAAGTCTGCTTTAGAATAAGCCAGGACTCTGTGAAGGGGTTTTAAAATCAAGGCAGTGCAGCTTCAAAGAATCAAAAACATTTCCATATAAAATATGGAAAGTACTTTCATTAATAGATTTGTAAACATGCTTGATTTCAGGATGTTGAGTGTTTGGAAATCTGAACCTAATATTTGTGCAGTTCAAATGAATCAGTTCCAAAGACAATAAATAGCAAATCCTGTATGGATTCTACTGATGTAGTCTACAGAAAATATATCAGAAAATTAGTTTTTTTTTCTCAGACTGAACATTGTATTCAGTTACAGTGGAATTGACTTGTAACACATGTTGGTTAAAACTCAGGCTCTAAAATGAATAAACCCAAATGAAATAGTGCTTATGCTCGTTCTAGTGAAAACCTCATGGATGTTCCATATTCAGCAGCCCATGTTGGGGAATTTGATGATAATACCTTACCTGGAAAAGGATTGTTGTATAAACACAGGATACAGAATTATGAAAATATTTGGCAAACATGGCCACTATTTTATATAATAACAATATGCCTGACCCAGTCTGCCTCCCACTGACACTTCTCATTTGACAAACATGTCAGTTAAATACCATGTTCATACATAACCTCTGTGCTGTTGTGTTTAGCATCTCCATAGTTTTGCAGAACAGCCTTTTAAATGGATGTGCTCTCTGAAATACATTAGTGGTACTCCCTGTGGACTCTCAGAGATGAAACAGATTCAGTCCAGGACAGAGGTCAAGGTTCAGGAACAAGAATCTTTGTGTGTACTTATATACTCACAAAGCATGCAAGCAGTCAGGTGCACACAATGGCCCATAATTACAGCACAAGTGCTCAACAGAGTTCTGTGGAGTCTTTTGTAAGACATTTTGAAAGTATAGAGCAAAAGTAAATGTTCTGTATATAAATGTTCTATAGAAAAGACAGGTTGTTCCTCAAACAGAACATACTAGCTAAAAAAAAACTTAAATTTTTAAGACTGTGGTTAACTAATGCAGCCCTAACAAGACCAAAACATATGGGCTTCTGGCAGTGTTTCCCAGTCTCAATACAACTGATGTCCCTCATGTCCCTGTGATTTCCCAACTAAACTGACTCAGCAGGTAAACAGCAGACACTTTGAACTGAGTCAGGTAATGCAGGAAAAAACACAAAAAGTGTAAATCCTTATGACTAGGTTTCATGTGTTTACTCCACCTTTTGAGTGCTCACGATGAATCCTGTCTGGCTCACCTGTTACTTATGCACATTTGTGCCATAATTTTGTTGCTGCAGAAGTTTCCTCTGTTGGGTAACTGAAATGGGAGATGTATACAATGATATGCTGAAACTGAGCAACAACATCTGAATGAGAACACAGGTTTGAAATGCCTCGCACGTGCCATTTTGTGGCTGGGAATGCCAAATGGAAGACCCAACCAAAACAGTGTAATTGTTTTGCTTACAAACCCAGGAGAAATGTTTTATCTTCAGGTTTTCCCATCCACTGTGTCCTATTTATGTGATAGAACACAAAATTGGGGTGTGCTATTGTGAAAAACGTGCAGCAACGCTACAGGAATTTCTACAGGATTCTTATACACATCTTATAGTACATTCCAATATTAACTATAGATTACTACTACCTAGGTACTATACACTTCTGTACAACAGCACTATAAGAATAACATAAGAGGCACACAAGTATTTTAGTTAAGGCCCTAACAATTGTACCAAAATATGTCATGATCTTTTTTCTGTTAAATAGATTTGTTGGTGTGAGCATTCAAAATTTTAATAGTGTGTACATTAATTAATGTACAGTGATGCTTGAAAGTTTGTGAACCTTTTAGATTTTTCTATATTTCTGCATAAATATGACCTAAAACATCATGAGATGTTCACACAAGTCCTAAAAGTAGATAAAGAAAACCCAGTTAAACAAACAAGACACAAATATTATGCTTGCTCATTTATTTATTGAGGCATAACATATCTGTGAGAGGCAAAAGTATGTGAACGTCTAGGATTAGCAGTTAATTTGGAGGTGAAATTAGAGAGGTGTTTGCAATCAATGGGAAGACAATCAGATGTGAGTGGGGACCCTGTTTAATAAAAAAAAAACAGGGATCGATCAAAGTCTGCGCTTCACAACACATGTTTGTGGAAGTGTGTCTTGACATGAACAAAGGAGATTTCTGAGGAGCTCAGAGAAAGAGTTGTTGATGCTCATCAGGCTGGAAAAGGTCTCTAAAGAGTTTGGACTCCACCAATCCACAGTCAGACAGATTGTGTACAAATGGAAGAACTTCAAGACCACTGTTACCCTCCTCAGGAGTGGTCGACCAACAAAGGTCGCAACACGGCAGTCATGCTCTGCGTCATCTTTCTAAAGATGATTTGATTTAATATGATTTGGATTTGATTTGAGATCACTCCAAGAGCAAGGCGTGTAATAGGCAGAGAGGTCACAAAGGACCCCAGGGTAACTTCTAAGCAACTGAAAGGCCTCTCTCACATTGGCTAATGCTAATGTTCATGAGTCCACCATCAGAGGAACACTGAACAATAATGGTGTGCATGGCAGGGTTGCAAGGAGAAAGCCACTGGTCTCCAAAAAGAACACTGCTTCTTGTCTGCAGTTTGCTAAAGATCACATGGACAAGCCAGAAGACTATTGGAAGAATGTTTTGTGGATGGATGAGATAAAAACAGAACTTTTTGGATTAAATGAAAAGTGTTATGTTTGGAGAAAGGAAATCACTGCATTCCAGCATAAGAACCTTATCCCATCTGTGAAACATGGTGGTGGTAGTATCAGGTTTGGGCCTGTTTTGCTGCATCTGGGCCAGGACGACTTGCCATCAGTGATGAAACAATGAATTGTGAATTATATCAGAGAATTCTAAAGGAAAATGTCAGGACATCTGTCCATGAGCTGAATCTCAACAGAAGGTGGGTCATGCAGCAAAACAACGACCCTAAACACACAAGCTGTTCTACCAAAGAATAGTTAAATAACAGTTACTGGAAACGTTTAGTTGCAGTTTTTGCCGCAAAATGGGGTCACACCACATACTGAAAGTAAAGGTTCATATACTTTTGCCTCTCACAGATATATCATATTGGCTCATTTTCCTCAATAAATAAATGAGTATTAAGTATAATAAGTGTGTGTCATTTGTTTAACTGGGTTCTCTTTACGTTTAGGACTTGTATGAACATCTGATGATGTTTTAGGTCATATTTATGCAGAAATACAAAACATTCTAAAGGGTTCACAAACTTTCAAGCAGCACTGTATGTAGATGTTATTTGACCTTTTAGATTCACATCTTTATATGAGGTCAAATATACAATTAGGTGGGGACCCAAGAGCAACAAAATCTGACATTAAAGTAAAACTAATGCATTGTTTTTACATTATGACTATGTTCTTCCACATCTAACAACATTTTCCTGGTCAAATCAAGTGACTCTAGGTTGAGGAGCTGGACAATTTCTCCTCAAACTCGGTGTGTGTGTGCGTGCATTGCTGTAAGGTGCAGTTGGTTGGAGAAAGGCCCTAAATTAGAGGAAGAAAGATGTTTGCAGAGTTCAGGACTGCACTGTCCCATTGTACTCTGAAATGAAAGCATAGGAATTAAATAAGAACTCATGGAATCAGTTTATAGACCAAAATGTGTCTAAACTTTGGACACAAAGTAGCACCTTTGTCAGATATAACAGCTGAACACACTCGTGACTTTCTTTCTACAATAGACATCAAATCTTCTTCAGACAGTTCTTCACTAATCTGCTGCAGAACGTCCCATAAATGTGTGATATTTGTAGGTTTGCTTAATCTGTGAAATCTGAGATATTACATACTAAGTCTGTAAAATGATAGAAAATGTTAATTTGGTACGGTCATGAGTATAGATTTTTAAATCAGCATTAGTCTCAAGGGTAGCATCATAACTCATATTTGCTCACAGGTCATCATTGTATGAATATGTGTATGTTTTCAGAAAGGACTGGGAAGAAGGCAGCCTGTTTTAACAGGAAAGTGCTCTTTATTTGTTATGACACATGATGACAGCACTTAACATTTCTTGGTTCGGTGTTAATGAGGAACAACACTAGGCAGAAACCGAGAAGAAAGTGATGAAACCAAACTCTAAGCCAAACTATAAGGGTGGGGGAGGGGGCACCGGAGTGGTTGTTCGCCCATGGAACCAAAGAGGCTCGGACTGCTCCTGATGAGTAGTGCTCTCCAACTGACACTGGATGAACAGGTGGAGAGCATTAACTTTTGGTGGTACAGGGCATATGTTCTAACATTGGACAGCAGCTGAGTAAAAACAGTCATCACAGCTACACTTTATGTCTAAATATTTATGAACGCCACTTGTAATGAATGCATTCAACTACTTTAGGTTGCACCCATTGCTGACACAGATGTACAATTTGTACAATTACACATCCACAGATTGTGAAATCCATGTACAGAAGTACTGCCAATAGAATAAGACTATCTGAACATATAAACATGAACATATTGGCACCACGTCCAATGCCTGAAGTGCTCTAGAGGGGTACAGTATAAAGCAATGAAATTGTGTTTTCTGGAATGATGTTGCTCCATTGAATACTTTGGGGGAGTTGGGGATGAGGTAAGTGGTGATTATCCAACATCCTGACCTCACTGATGCTCTTGTCGCTGAATCCATTCAACAAACAACAAACTGCTAGTAGAAAGTATTTTACAGACAGTAGAGACAGTTACTCCAGCAAAAACAAGATAAACTCTTTTTTAATGTCAGTCTTTTGATTGTAGAAGAAATAACGAAGGAGCAGGTGTTCCTATACGTTTACTCATATAATGTACTAAGTAACCCATGTTGATTAAAGTGATAAATCAACAGAACACTTTTTGAGCCAATCAGAAGGTGTGATCAGAACTAACTGATTTGTTTAGAAAAACTGCTGTGGTGCCAGAATAGAGATAAACAGACTTAATGGTCCATTTAGACCTTCTTCTCTTATATGTCAGCACACAGGACACATGCACAGGATGTTAGTTACCCTAACAACAGAGACAGTCCAGCTAAAGCAAATAACTGCCCGAAAGCACAGGGAGGGTGTTCTGGTCGGGTGGATGGAAGCTTTCGCCGTGTCTGACACAGCAAACAGAAGCAGCTGTTTTATGGCTTCTTAAAGCATGGCCTGATCACTGTAATAACAGTCAGCAGGCTGTGATTACCTCACTGTACTTCGCATTTTGCCTTGGTAATCTGACAGTGCCCACTAGGAGGAAAAAATAAATAAATAAAGTACACTTCAGTTCCCTGTCCTTGAATGTACATCCTTCTGCTGTCAGTGTGGAATATTTTGAAACCTCAGGTCAAAAGAAGCTTGACTTTTTTCAAAACAAATACACTACATAAACAAAGTAGCGGGATACCTACTTGTTCTTTGTCTCATCTGAGTTGATCCTGTTTTTATCATCTCTACTGTCCAGGCAAGACTTTCTACTAGAGCATTAGTGAGGTCAAGATGTTGGATGATCAAAACCATCATCATCATCTTCAACTCATCCCAAAAGTATTCCAGAGAACACAGCTCCTCAGCTCAGTGCTGGGGGGCTTTATACCCCTCTGGCACTCTGCATGGTACCAGTTTGTTCATGTTTATCTTCTCCACAGAGTCCTATTCTATTGTCAGCACTTCTCTACAGGGACTACACAAGCTGTGTGTGCATTTGTACGTCTGGGTCAACAATGGCTGCAGCTTAAAGTAGCTGAATGCATTCATCAGAAAATATACACCAATCAGCCATACCAGTAAAGCTAATATGTTATTTGTCCTTCGTGTGCCACCAATACAGCTCTGGTCTACTGAGTCATGGACTCTATAAGACTTTTGAAGGTGTCCTGTGGTATCTGGCATGAAGACAGATCCTGTCCTATAAGTCATCACGTGGAGCCATTATAAACCAGACTTGCTGTTCAAGCAAAATGGGAAATTTGGAGGTCACTGCTGGTTGTTACTGACCCCTGCTGATTTTGAGCACCACAGTCTTGCTGCTTTGAATATGCTCCAACCCAGTCATCTGGCAATAACTGGTGGACTCTTGTGAAAGTGGTTCAGGTCTGCACTACTGTTTTCTCTCCAGGGTATTTGGTTACCATCTCAAATAACCCAGACCTTGAGATATGTCAGTGTTATCGGCTTCATCCATGAGTGTTATTGATGTGACTGATCATTGTGGTATATATAGTTGACTTAGAACAGTTTAAGTGGACATTTCAGTTTCATAAAAAGACAAATTGTACTATAATTGTAATTGTTCCACAGTCTGCCTCTTTCCAGCCCTGCCTCGTTTCTGTCCACATACCATGTTTGTTTATGTTTCCCCACATGCCATCCTGTCACCATGTGCTCTCTGTTTGTTTACATTTTCACTGTGTCTTGTCCATATCATGTCTCTACCCCAGCCACGTCATGTCTTGTTTATTGCACAGCCCTGCTGTGTAATCATCTGTCTGATTACCTTAGCTATAAAGCCTTCCCAATGTGTCAGTCATTGTCTGTCATTATATATCACCATAGCCATGTCATGTTTGTCACACAATTATGTATATCTTGTATTGTCACAGCCACAATCTGTTTTGAGTTTTGTTTATGGAATAAGTCTTGTGTTTTTGCATCAATGCTGATTCCTCTCCTCCTGCATCTGCCAGGTTTCTAACAATAATATTAAGCAAGTAGAATATTTCTATAGGAACTACAAATCTTGGGCTCCTGGGTAAGAAACAGGTATTTTTCACACATTCTTTAAGCTTCATGAGGTACCTAGTTTTCAAATTAATGCTTGAGTTCAGCTTCAGTGGTCCATCATATCTCCCCTCATCATAACTATTAATGTTTAACTGTCTACAGCCTCTTGTGTTGCACTTTAACCCTACTCACCTGTTCATAAACCTCCAGCTTGACATCTCAGTGACTGATGGCTATTATAATAACCTATCTGTTGCAGTACTGTAATGAAAGACAATGTTAAAAGGAGACCAAATAGGACCTAGGCTTATGCCAACATTCATTAAGCTTCTCTATTAACTGCATTATGACAAATGCTGTTGAACTGTTGAAGGTTTAATTAAATACAATTACACATATAATATTTCAGTTGGTCGACATGTCCTTCTGTACAACATTCAATAATACATGAAAAATGTCCTCTTGTATATATGTTGTCATCAACAGCCACTTCATTAGATACACATGCCTTGTATTTACACTCCACTGTTTTATCAGCTTCACTGACCAGCAGATCTGCTGACGTTTTTAAACACCTCAATGTCACTGCAGTGCTGCAAATGTTCCACCCGCTCTGTGAGGGTCCACAACATGTGAAAAGAGGCTAATAAAGTATACAGAGAAACAGATGGACTACAGTCTGCAATTGTAGAACTACAAATGGTAAATGAAGCTGTTAAAATGAACAATGAGTGTAGGCACAAGGTATGTGTACCTAATGAAGTGGCCAGTGAGTGTATAGTTAATGTCTCCTATCTGCATGTTACACCTTTAAAAGTCAGAATTCAAAAATGGGTGTAGGAAAAACATTTTCCTGGTATAGGACCGTTTAGAAGTTCTTTTAAAGGTTACTCACATCATTTACAAAATGATTCTTTAAAGAATCATTCAATTAAAGCTTACTCAGGGGTGGAAAAAGGTTATTCTCTTAAGGCACTGATCCAAAGAACTCTTATTGGCACCTTTATTCTTAAAAGTTTGGAGGTCAAAAGAGTTCAGAAGAGGCATAAAAAGTCACAGGAAGCAGCTGTTATGAAAGTTCCAATAAGGAACCGCAAGCATTTTCCCCGCTTCATATCACATTCCAAAGGTGTACGGTAGAAGTACCCAGTGAAGCGTAGTATCAAAGGTGCAAGTAGGTCTCATGCTCAAGGTAGCATAATAAAGGGGAATTGCGCAAAGCGGCCCAAGTGCAGACGTGCACGGCGTCATGGAAACGCATCTGCTTTCTGTTCTGCCTGTGCAAGGCGCTGTTAAAGCCTGTCAAAGATCACTAGCTGCCAAGAACAATACAGGGTCAGGTCCCAGCCTGGAGAGTTTGTGGAGAGCACATACAGCCAAAAGTATGAGAAATGAGGGAGAGAAGGCTTAAATCAGGGCTGTGCGCTGCCAAGTCCATTGCATGTGTGGTAAAGTATTCTCAGTGTGGGTGAGAGGGATGGTTTCCATCCCTGAATGTTTCAAGCCTATTTAAGTTTCCTGTGAAATTGCACCTATTTTAAGAAAAGCAAGTCACTTTGGTTGCATGAAAATCCCAATATTTTAACACCCTATTCAGTAATCCAACCTAAAATAAATGCTTTCTGAGAGACCCAGTTCTGTGAATGAGTTGTTACATATAGCATGTCCTTGATTTATAGATCAGCTGGAAATCATGACATTTGGCTCTACAGAGAATCTAAGGTCAGAAATGAACCACATCGTCAAAAACTAGGTCTCACAAAAATCCCTTCCTCTCTAACTCCAGTGAAAGTCTGCAGTCTTCACAAGCCCTTTGTGTATTGTACAGATTTTGTACTTTTACTTTCAGGGGCTATGGGCTGAGACTAAAAGTAAAAGTTTTAAGCTGAAGTGTGGGGTTTTCCCTCCCCGATTCCACTACCTTCTCTCTCCCGTCGTGTTTACGTCACGACCAGACAGGCCCTGTCCTCCTCAGGCTGCTGGAAGAAGGAATGTACCAGAGATCTGCATGGCTATAAAAGGAAATTACTTCCACAGCAGAGGAATTGACGTCAGAGGCGAACTATTTCTCCCTTTTCCCTGCACTTCCCTCTACTGTCCTGTGCTCGAAGGGAAATGAATGCTGCCTGTTGCTTCTTCTCTTTCCCGTTCTGTTCCCCTTAAGTGTGTAGCTCAAGTAAACAATTCAACAATGCATTTTTTTTGCTGATTTGTCTATGTCTTTAAGTGGAAGTTGATTGTGGGGCGGTGCACATGGTAGAATTAGGTCAAAATTCCAAACATGCTTTGAGTGGAGAGCAAAGCACAGCCTAATGTAGGGCATAATGTAATCCATTTTATATAGTAAAAATAAGCAGAACATGATTTGAATCAAAATGTATTTCGCTTACAGCATCATCTGTGAATTCAGACAGATGTTTCTCAGTTTATCATCATAAATGTTGAAGCTGTCTTACTTTAATATCAGCCTGTAATATAGCATCATTTAGAAGTATGTAAATAAATCACAGTGAGAGCCACCCACTATAATGCAAATATGCATTTGCTGAATGCAATTGTATTCTTCTCATAGCATAGCATAGAGCCATCCCTGCACATTCCTTGGATAAACTCTTAATTTTTTTTTAAAAAACCTTGGATTTAGAAAGAATGAATAAGCAGATGACCCAATACTTTTTTTTTCTCATACAATGTACGTCAGTTGCTGCTTTTTTAGCTACACATAACTAGTTGGTATGACTTGTAGATGTGCAATTACAGAATAAAGTTTATATTTATACTTATACATCTTCTTGCACTTCATCAGTGGTCAGTTTCTCACCACAGCTCCCAGACTATTCTTAACTCAGCAGTGAGGTGTGAGAAAACCCCAGCATAAATATGCTTGTAGCAGCATAACACCCACTAATATGGCTTTACTGTGTTGGTGTCATTACTGTGCTAAAAATGGTCTAAAAGCCAAATAAGAACAGGTTAGTGCTGGTCACATGGTTGCCCTTTACCACTGATGGGTAAATCAGAGCATGGTTGACACATTGTGCAACATCAGAAGCAGTCTGTAATTGTACACAAAGTGTATGCATATGGTGTGTGTATCGGATAAAATGGTCAATGAGTACTTGATGTTCTGACTGGTGTATGTTAAATATCTAATCTGAGACTGACTGAGTGTAAAATGCCTGCATTTTAATAACTTTGCTCTCTGTCTACACTCAGCCTGCATGGTTATGTGTCTCATGTGCCTTCAGTGCACTCTGGGAAGTAATGCTGACACCCATTATCTATGTTGTTTTTATACAAGATGCCGCAAGTCCCATATGTCCTGCCTTTATGTGCACTGTATTGTAATTTTTCCTCCAAATCCAGACCTTAAATGTGTTTTAACATGCAGAAAGGTCACCTTATCACACACAACTAGTCTTTAACATTTCCATTCTGGAGCTACATTGTCTTCAGATTGATAACTAATAATTCAAGTGATAAAGAGCTATCTGCTTCCAGTCTGCAGCCCAAAGAGTGTTAACAGACTCCTCAATAAGAGATGTGTCAAGTCTGGTAAAGCCTAGATTATCTAACCTGTGTGTCACTGCTTATGTGTCAACGTGAGTGTCACAATCAAGGTAGAAACTGATAGCAGCGTAGTCATGTTGTGAAAGCAACCACACAATAACACAGAGATAATCAACGCTTATAAAGATTTTGAGGTAAAGCAAATAATATTGCTTGGCACAAACTACAAAGAAGCTAACTGTGCTAGATTTAGTGCAATGGCTACAAACACTTAGCTCTTGTAATGCTATTTATGTTCTTCTATATAATGACATATATGTTTACATCTACATTTAAGGCATTTAGCAGATGCTTTTATCCAAAGCGAATTACAATTGGGGGTTAGGTGCCATGACCGGAGATCGAACTGACGACCTTCAGGTCACCAGACCGGATCCTTAACCACTAGGCCACACCTGCCCTTGCTTCATAGCTCCATCATTGTGAAAGTCATTGTACTGTGTCATTGAAAATGACTGGCACTCTTGATAAAGGTGATCAAAGAAGATTTATTTACGATTATATATAGCAATATATATACTAATATATATACTAATATATATATATATATATATATATATATATATATATATATATATATATATATATATACCAAAAAAATAAAAAATGTTTTAATTTTATATATATATATATATAAAATTAAAACATTTTAATTTTTTATGAGTTCAGTGGCTCTAAAAGTAGCTAGCAATGAAAATCCATATATACTATTAGTGCAATAACAGAAACATTTTAAAAAGTCTACAGCTGTGATTACCCTGCCAGGAAAACGGCACAATAGCAACTGGATTACAGCAGGAGTTAGTTACTCATTGGGCTTACCAAAACTACAGTTAGTTGACAACATAGTCTTGCCAGCAAGCTGTTTGAATGACTTTTCAGAACAAAGCCTTTGCTGCTGTCAAACCACAAATGTAACCACCTACCTAATTGTTAAACATTACTGGAATTTCCACTGGCTCAATTGTCAAATGAGACAAAAATACTAGAGGTGGGTTTGATGAAATATTTATACATGTGGACAAACTTGTTGGTACCCTTAAAACAAACTTAAACTATGGTTCATTCACCCAAAAAAGTTATTAAACACAGTTCTACCAAGTATACCTGCGCATTATTGGTATGTCATAGAATAAAACAAGGAAATGGTGAAAAGGGAAAAGCTATTGCTTATTCTACAAAGATATTCTAAAATGGCCAGGGCAGGTAAATAATTGGGTTAAACTGTAATTTCAAATTGTTTTTGTGTCACACATTTTCAGTCTTACAATCAATAAAACACGCTGTTCTCAGTAGACTGTAGTTTACTATTTATTTATCACTACATGCTAAACTTTCCTCTCATTACTACTGTGGTGCTTTGCTATGTGCAATATCCCAACTCACAATCATGTGCAATATAGTTACGTGCAAAATTTCACCATTTATTTATTTACTATTTATTGACTACCAATCCTTGTGCAATAGTACCAGTCACAACATACACTGAAGGGGGAACCACACTTGTTTTGATCCCAGCTTCACTAGATTTATATTTTAGTATCTTTATTTTTTTGTAATTTTTGTATATGTTTTTTATATACTGTCTGTATATATTCTGACATGTTTCCTGTCTTTTTCCCTTATGCTGCTGTAACATTGCAAATTTTCCCATTGTGGGATTAATAAAGGATTATCTTATCTTATCTTAATAATTCAGTCTATTTAATGGAGAAAGGCTGTTTGGTATCACTGTATGCATAACATAATAAAGTTGTCTGAGAAGACTAAGAAAGGAAGTTGTATATAAGCCTGTTGGAGGTAAAGGTAGTAAAGAATAGTGCTAAAGTTTGTCAAAGAGCCAGGAAAAACTTCCAAAGAGATACAAACTAAACTCCAAGGCCAAGGAACATTAGTGTCTGAGTGACAATGAGCTCCATAGAAGAAAATGTTTCAAAGAAAAGAACTAGCTACTGTGAAACATGGATTGACTGTTTAGGGAAATGTTAAGGTACTCTGGAGCTAAATGTACTGCCTTGTGTCTCAATTGTAGGTCAAATGACTCAAATTATGCAGCTAAAACATCTTAGAATGGCTCAGAACAGAACACTGGATAATTTTAGAGCGGCCTTCTACAATCCTTGATCTGAATCTTGCCGAACATCTATGACAAGAGTTGAAATGTAGTCTAGAGAAGACATTTTTCAAATCTGAGACAATATTTTGCTCAGAAAGAGCAGGACTACCTGTTGACAGGTGCAGAAGTCTCAATGAGAGCTTGTTTGTGGTGATTGTCTATAAAGGTTTGCAACAAAATATCAGGTTACAGCCCCATCTTTGTCCATAGCAATTTCATTTATTTTAAAAGCAAAGCAAACTCTAAACTAATAAATATGACAATGCCAATTACATTCAGCAGGTTTTGAGAGAAAACCTCTTCTTTTGTTGAGGGAGGGTACCAACATATTTGTCCATGTCTGTATGTAGAAAGGCCTTAATCTTCACTAAGAATCATGTGGCATCATAGACCCAAATTTGAGTTAAAAATCTATCTGCATCTGTCAGGAGCTTAAGAAAAGGCCACTGCAGGACAATGATCAAAAGCATACCTCCAAATCCACCCAACGGTTCACTGACCACAGAATCAGGCTTTTGCAAAGACTATCCAGTCACTCGGCCTAAATTCCATTGAACTGAAATGTGGGCTGAGCCAAAGAAGACAGTCCACAAGACAGGACCCAAGATTCTGAAAGATATGGAGAGATTTTGTATGGAAAAATAATCACAGAACCCTGTTCAGATCTGTTGTCTATTTACTAATTCACAAGACTGGTGGAAAAGGCAAAGCTAAAAAAGTGTTTTTAAAAGAGTTTTTAAATCTTACTCTTACTAATAATTTAAAATGTTGTCTTCTTACGATGTAAGATCAACAGATGCAGTTTCACTCTTCTTTACTGTGTTGGTTATTCCTGAGGGCATTATAGTTTGACTATGGTGTAGTTTTGTGAAATATTTTGAAAAGAGTGCAATATGTATCTTACTCAACTTGCTGGAAAAATACTGCCGGGCTGTCATGTCTAAAAATAAAAGAACACATTATGTTCTGGTTTGAAACAGCAGAAGTTGTGTGCACTTCCTCTTTCAGGTTCCTTTGTGAAACATGGTACAAGTCAATGTGACAGACTTGATCAAACCACCTCAGCCTGGAATTTTTAAAACTGAAGTGATGATGATCACAGTTGTAATACTTCAACAGTTTCCTGTTTTCTGAGACTTGGCAGTGGAAATATTTTTATTGTCCTTCAAAGAAAAAAACTCTACTTTCAGTCTAATTTCTGAAAAAGTTTTCTAACTTGCTTAGTTTTAGTAGTGTGAAGGAAGGAATTGAGCAGTTTTGAGCACAATCAGGACATTTATTTGACCTTTTTGAGGCATTTTTGCTGAAATTGGAGTCTTTCATGACAGAGCCAGATGGTCAGACTTCATACAAGTCATTACATTTCTGTTTTTGTTGAGTCTAAAATAGTTCCCACTAGTGTATTTTGAAATAGTGCACATGACATGGCAAGTGTGTGGCAAGGAACAATTCCCCTTTAAGAGCAGCGCGGTGGACTTGGGTATTTGAACAGGTGTGTGAATTTTGAGAGGGAAGTATGAATGTGAGTGTGGTTTGAATAGAGCACTTTTTGCAGCCCCCCCACCCCCCTCCCCGCACTTGCCTTTCACATAACATGTCCTTTCTGGAGTCTAGAGCAGCAGAATTCTTCATCCTCAGTGGAAAAAACCTATCCATCATGGAAAATTACATGACATGAAATGATAGGGTGAGCATGAACTATGTACAATACACCATATAAACCGCACGCCACAACAGGTCAGGACACTCAGTGCAAGACTGGTTCTGACCAAATCTATGGTTGTTCAACTGCTAGGCCATACAACTGATCTTTTTGAGTGGTAGGCTATGATTATTCTACATGGAGATGAAATGGATGCAATGCAAATAACAACAAAGAAGCATTATTGTTTTGTTTTATAGATTACCCACAGCCTACTGAAAAGGCCTCTAGTACACTCATACCTTAACAATTAAAATACTATGAAGTTTTAATCAGAATTTAATTCAAAAAGGTAAACTATCATATATTTTAAATGTATTACCTGTACACTGACATATTTCAAGCCTTTTCTTGTTTTAATGTTGATCAGTATGCTTTATGACGAATGAAAATCAGAAATCCAGTATTATGAGATCAAATTATTAGAATATTTTATAAGGTACAATAAAGAAATGTCCAACTTCTGAGAAGTATGTTAATGTATACACTCAATAGTTGGTCTGGGCTTCTTTACCATAAATTATTACAACAATGCGATGCTACATTGAGGCAATCAGTTACTGAAACCCAGGATGCTTTGATAGTTCCCTTCAGCTCATCTGTATTGCTGGTTCATGTGTTTCTCATCTTCCTCTTAACAATATACCACAGATTCTCTAGGGGTTCAGGTCAGACAGTTGGCTGGCCAATCCAGCACAGTGAGGTGTTAAATTGTACTGGAAAAGGAAATCAGCATCTTTATCAACTTATTGGCAGATGGAAGCATGAAGTGCTCTAAAATCAGAGCAAGATGTTACTAAACACCAGCAGACATGACACCTCAAACCACCACAAACTGCAGAAACTTTACACTGGACTTCAGACACTTGGATTGTGTGTCTCTCCATTCTTCCTCCAGACTCTAGCAGCTAATTTTTAAATGAAATGTAAAACTGACTTTATATGAAAAGAGGACTTTTCAGTTCTTTTCAGACTTGGATATGCTTAGTCTAGGTTAGACACTTCCGATGTTGTGTCTGGTTCAGGAGTGTTGATATTAGGAATGTGAGAGTTGCACTGTTATACTGTTTAAATAGTAATCCATTCAAACTCTAAATGTAATATTGTAATAATTTGAGATGCTGGATTTCTGATTTTCATGAGCTATAAGTCACACTGATTATCATTAAAACAGTAAAACTTGAAATGTCACTTGATGCATAATGAATAAAAATATATGATAGTTGACCTTTTTGAATTAAATTTTGAACAAAAATGAACTTTTCACTGATATTTAATTTATTTTATGTATGACTGTATATTAGTCATTACACCACAGTAAAATCTAAAGGATCCAACCTTTAGTTGTTTTGGCTTTAACATGAATTCGGAGAAATATATCACAACCTTCCACATGGTTTACCACAGAAACTCAACAGTGACTGTGAAAATCTGCTCAATTTCATTAACAATATCTTTTAATATTGGTGTTTTCAATCAGAGACAATCCCTGAAAGATCTTCTTGGTTTCTTCAGTGATCGTTGTGAATCATATAAAGATGCGGCATTGTATACTAAAGGTCTTCATGCTAAGTTTAGATCATGTAGTCACCCTTGTTTGGAATAAAGGAATGCTTTGGTTTAAGAAAAGAAAAAGCCTATTTGAGGACTTCTGAAAGAAGTCCAACTTTGAAGTCACTGGAAAATATGGGAAGGGGGGTTCACCATCAATTTTACAAAGTTTCTTAAAAGTTACTGTATTTCTGACCACGCTTTGACTACAGTGCAAACAATGACACCTCTGATTCAAGCAAAACAACACAGTTCCATTATGCCATTCAGAGGTGGCATAGCTCTTACCACTTCACTAACCACAGTGTACTGCTTGCCTCATTTGTTTCCACTTCAGTGTAGCAAAACTCTTCCACTCTAGTGCTTACTTAGTGAGTTTAGCAATGAGAGGAAACTCATTTAAAAGAAGCAGATTTCAGAGTAAACAAATGTAAAAGAAAGTTAATGTGTGCACATTCTTGAAATTAAAGGTTCCTAAATAGTCCTATATTGTGTGGACTCTTAAAAAGGTCTCATCATTATTTAAAGAAACACAGGTTGAAAGGATTTTAAGAGAAACAAAAGTAGCTCTGCTTTATAATCTTGTCAGCATATCCGTCTGGTGGCTGTAACACTTTTCCCTGCTGAAAAAAGTGAAAATAAACCAAACATGTATATGGATTCAGTGCCTGAGAAGAGAAACAGCTTCAGTGGACAATTTTATAACCACAAGGCTGGGTAAAGGCTGCCAACTAACCCATCACTGATGAGTTTGTGGAAAACTATATATATATATATATATATAT
>BRDA01078191.1:29089-44464 GCA_036984385.1 Crenuchus spilurus
ATATATATATATATATATATATATATATATATATATATATATATATATATATATATATATATATATATATATACTATAGTGCTATTATTAAGTACTGTTAATAATACTAGTACTATTATTATTATGGATGTTGTTGTTGTTCAGATAAAATGTTTTCACACTAAAGTAGGGTTTATTATTCTTATGATGTCATGTGAATTCATTGAATACTGGGCTGCCATGAACAGAGGTTTAAAAAACTCACACATTAGTATACATACAGTTGCTACATATTTTATTGTTGTTGTGCAATGTAAAACAATTGATTTTTGCAGATTTGTTCTCATAGAAATGAATGGGATGCAAACGTTTTTTACATTTAAATGTAACAATGACACAAATACACCCAACCAACCACATTAGGTACTACAGCAGCAACATATCAACACCTAAGCAACCACCTGAAACACCACAGTAACCAGGTAGCAACAGGCTAGCAACCATCTAGCAGCCACAAGGAAACTAATAATCACATAGCAACCATGTGACATATGCAACCACATAGTAACCAAGTAGCAACAGCTTAACAACCACTTAGCAATATCATAGCAACCAAAAAACAAGAGCCTAGCAACCACTTAGCAACCACCTGGTATACAAAACAACCATTTAGTCCCCATATAGCAACAGCCTAACACCATAGTAACCACCTAGCAACCACTTACCAAAATGATAGCAACCACTTGTGATACCATAGCAACTACTTAGGAAAAACAGTACCTTATTAACCACATATATGCAGTCAATACCTGCATGGACTTTGAAACCACTTTACCACTTCTGTGTTTCCTTTAGCACGTTTCAAGGCATTTTAAATCTAACTTTAAGAAACCTAAACCAGGGCTACTTATATAATTTACTGTAACTTTATTGTATACCAATATGCTAATTAATATTAGCATATTAGCTTCCTAAGTTTTTTTTTTTAATCACCGGTGATTCCAGACTTACATTCTTCAGTCCTGTAAGTGAAGAACTGTTTTTCTTTGTTTTCTGTGTAGTTACTGGATAATAATCATTGTTGTCTCACAGAGCCTAAGAGGTTAATGAATGGCAGTGCTTACAGAAAAGGGCAGATTTTACAATACAGGTCAGCACATATGTAAAAAAAAAAAAAAAAAAAATTCTGAATATAACTTTCTATGAGGAACTTGTGGATGAGAATCATTCTTTCATTTTTTTTTCTAAGCTACACCTACTTAGGCCTACAAGCATTCAAATCACAAGACATGCACTATTTATAACACTAGATATAGCAATGCTTCTGTCATTTTCCAGATATGGAAATATATATAGACATTTAGATATAGATATAAGGGGTAGCCATGGCCTAGTGGTAAGGATCTGGTCTTGTGATCAGAAGGTCGTTGGTTTAATCCCCAGACAGGACATGACTGAAGTGCCCTTGAGTAAGGCACCTAACCCCCTAACTGCTCCCCGGGCACCGGTGGATAAGGGCTGCCCACTGCTTCGGGCACAAATTCTCACAGCCTAGTGTGTTCACTAATGTGTGTGTGTGTGTGTGTTTCACTGCACGAATGGGTTAAATGTGAAGGTCAAATTCTGTTGTGTGAAAAATCACATTGGCTAAATTGGTTAATCTTAATATGTCCACAATGACATCACTAAGCTTAAAGTTTGGATGATTTCTGGTATTATCCCCGGGTGGGCATCAGGGCATCTTGTGAAGGGCTGTCTTTCTTCTGACCACTGCAGCTCTGCCCTTGAGCATGTGGCTCCTAAGCTGAATATTGCAACATGAAGTTGTGGTCGAAGTTTTAAGAACATAAAGGACTACCACTCATCTGTTAATGTTACAAAATTCAGCTGCCCACGCTGTGATGTCACAAAACCCAACTTTAACTTTTGAAACCCTATTGTTAATGAGTTTAGCTAGCCGCAGATTATATAAGGTGTAGGTTATATAAGATGTGTGGTCTGCAGGTGGTCTAAATTAAATAGGTGCCCAATAAAGGTTGAGAAGAAATTGATCAAATATTACTTCTGAATGAAGCTGTTAATGACCTGTGTTGAACTGGCAATGGAAGGAGCCCAGCAGAAATGAAGCTACTACACTTTCAGTAACTTGTAGAGGATAAAGGACCATTTAGATTAAAAATATTTGTTAAAAGATTTAAATGAGTTTAAGTAGTCCTCTTTAGATACTTTGTAGATGCTTACCTTGCCTTTAATCTGAATTGAATAACCACCTGACTGAGAATCTATGCCATTAAGTGTGATGAAAAGATGCCATGTAAGTAACCAGGACTTGACCAATGACTGAGAAATTGTATTTAAACTGACAACTGAGTGACAACAGTGTTTTGATGGTGTAAATGTAAGAAGCTTACATACAATTTCATTATAATAGTGAATCTTTATGAATTTGAATATCATGAAAAAATTGTGTTCATAATTTAATTCAGCAAAGTCATCTGACATACAATTTATATTAATTACATGTAAAGTGTAATCAATATTTTTTTTAAGTGTTTGATTAGTAATTTACTCAAATAGTGTAAATATATTAGAATAGTTTGAGATTCTGGATTTTTGATTTCCATGATCCTGATCAACAGTAAAACTAAAAAAAGGCTTGAAATATGTCACTTTACATGATATGAATATAACCTAGAACTGTTTACCTTATTGAATTAAATTATTGACACAAACTTTTTCACAATATTCAATTTTTTGATACTTAACTGCTCATCTGTTGTGTACTGTAGTCAAGTAAATTTACATAAACTCTTCCCACTTTTGTAAGTTATTAGTATCAAGAAAGTAAATACCCTCCAGATGACATTAGCTGGTGTGTATTATGCACAGTAGATCGAAACTATTTCAAATGTAAAAATCTCTGAGAGGTCAGTCACCCAGCTGTATCCAATGTTCCTTCTTCAAGGCCCTGTTTCTCTATACTCCCTCTAAGGCAAGAAATTAATAAGAAAGTTTAGGATTGCCCTCACTGAGTCGTGTGGACCTTACGTCAGCAAAACCTAAATCTGTGCTAATATCAGGTGTGAAGTCACAATTTTGACACTTCTGTGTTCACAGAGCCAGGCCCTGGTCAAAACAGAGCGTCCACATCGCTATTATTGCTAAGCAGCAAGCTGGTGCTTGCATCACATGCTTACGCAATTTCCCTGAATAACTAGGCCAGCTTTGCAATTCATTCAGTTTATACTGAGCCTTCCCAGAGTCTCCCAACATTCCATTGTTTTGAAACTGTTTACTTCAGCATTTACGGGTCAACAAGAGAAGCAAGCAAGGAGATACTGTTCATATTTGATTTGTAGTGTAAGCAAAACTTATAAAGTTTTTTTTAATCCTTTATTAGAATAAGCTTATTATGATTACTTATACATTCTTACAAAGGAGTTCTTGTCCTTGTCTAGAACGTTTATCCACATTATTGGCAGATTCTTCATACTTATTTATAAAAGTGGTTCTTCCCATAGAACTGTCCAGTTAAAGGTTCTTTAGGGCACTAAAAGTACTAGCTCATTTAAGAATGTATGTAGTGATCTGTATGCAATTAACTTCTGAAGAAACAAAGCAGAGTTCCAGCATAAGATAAAGCTATAAATCCTTGAGAAAATCTGTGTTGTGTATATTCTTGTTGCCATGGGTGTCTCTGGGCCACAGCACTATACAATCTAGCTCAATGAATTCATGAAGTCAGCTAATCCTCTCATAATCACATAGTCTATTATCTGTGCCATCCCTTTCAGAAGATGCCTGACAGCTTTACACATTCTGACAGATGTAATGAAGGTATGAACAATGAGTAGAATTATTCATTGAACTTTCAGTTAAAGTAAGACACAAACTTCAAGTCCTAAAGTCATCACACATCCAATCTCAGGCTACTCAGTCAGCACAACAAATAAGTTATTCAGTTCCATTTACTTCACTTGTTAGACATATTCTCAAGTTATTTAGCCTGTCTTTATCTTTTTTTTATCCTTTCTGTTTACACATTTAAGACTCCTTATATTAGAGAACCCTCCATAATTATTGTCACCCCTAGTTAAAATGTGTTAAAAGCCTTACAATAAATATTTTTTTTTAATGCAGAAAAATAATCTCACTCTGGGAAAGTTTAGAAAAAAACAACCTTCAACTCAAGTGAAAAATAAAGAAAGAAAGAAAAAATCCTGACTAAGAAATAATTATTTCCCATAAAATGACCTGTTCCACAATTACTGGCACTCATAACAATTTCTTGGAAATAAATGTATTTGAACCATTTATGTCATTTTTACTGTACTTTATAAAGTGGATAAAAGTATCTAGGAACCTTTAATTAGTAATTCATCACTTCCTGTTTCCCTGGAGTATAAATAGGGTGTTACACAGAGACCTATTTCTCTTACTCATTCTTAAACATGGGAAAGACAAGAGAACACACTATTCAAGTAAGGCAGATGTGTGTTGACCTTCATAAATCAGGCAATGGCTACAATAAAATAGCCACTCGCCTGCAGATGCCCTTATCTAGAGTCAGAGCAACCATCAAAAAGTTCAAAACATCTGGAACTGTGACAAACAGTTGACACATCTTGGGGTTACGAGGTTTCCTAAACAACCATCAGGCACTATCTGCATGCCAACAAGCTGTTTGGGAGGCATGCATGGATAAAACCTTTTCTGAGATATACTCATAAGTGTAAACGGGTGGAGTTTGCCAAGCAGTACTGGGATTTTAACTGGCAACCATGTCCTTTGGTCAGATGAGACCAAAATAGAGCTTTTTGGCAAAAAAACACTGTAAGCGTAACACCAAGGACGAATATGCAGAAACAAACCTCATGCCCACTGTTAAGTATGGGGGAGGATTGGTGATGCTGTGGGCCTGTTTCTCCTCCAAAGGACCTGGGAACCTTGTAAGGACACATGGGATCATGAACTCTTTGAAATATCAGGACAATTTGAGTCAGAATCTGGTGGCCTCTGCCCAAAAGCTGAAGATGGGTCGTCACTGGGTCTTTCAACAAGATAATGACCCTAAACATGTGTTCAAATCTATTCAAAAATGGTTCACAAGGCACAAAATCAAGCTCCTCTCATGACCATCTCAGTCCCTAGACCTCAACCCAATAGAAAACCTGTGGGGTGAGCTGAAGAGGAGAGTGCATAGGAGAAGACTGAGGACTCTGGATGATTTAGAGGTTGTGCAAAGAGGAATGGTCGAAGGTCCCTCTTACTGTATTCTCCCATCTTGTGAAGAGTTATAGGAGAAGATTATGTGCTGTCTTGTTTGCAAAAGGAGGTTTTACAAAGTATTAAAACCAGGGGCACCAACAATTGTGGCACACATGATTTCATTCAAAAGGTTTATTTCTTAATGTGTGATTTTTTTCCCACCAAATAAAGGCACTTGAATTAAAGCTTAGATTTTTTCTCTTTTTGCATTGTTGTCTGGACAGTATATATACTGTCCAGCCACTTCATTATTCATGTTGCTTTGTGGTTGTCAACGTCCATGTATCTTTGCTCACTGTCCATTTTATCAGATCTGCTTACATGTTCACTTTGTAGTTCTGCAATTACAGACTGTGGTTCATGTGTTTCTCTGTATACTTTGTTAGAATCTTTTCACCCCTTTCTTTAGAGGTCAGGACCCTCCACAAAGCAGTTATCATCAGTGTGGTAGATCATTCTGGGCAACTGCATTTCTAAATAATAATAATAAATAATAATAAATGCATTTATATCCATCAGCATCCTGTAAGCAGCATCCTAAGACCACTGATGAAGGAGTAGAGAATGGCTAAGACAATGTGTGTAGCAACAGATGAGTCAACAAAGTAGCATCTAACAGAATGGATAGTCAGTGCACATAGTGTTTAAAACTCACACTAACGTACACTAACACACCACAACCACAGCAGTGTCAATCATCTCAATTAATACCTGCACAGTAAATCTGCCAGTGTTAAATCAACACTATTAGAGTTAAATTAACACTGAGAGTGTTACATTTTAACACCCTCAGTGTTAACTTAACTCTAATAGTGTTGATATAACACTGGCAGATTTACTGTGTGCTCTGTGTTGGTCCTGCATATATACAGAGAAACAGATGGGTTACAGTCTGTAATTGTAGGACTACAAAGTGCACCTGTATAATCAGTGGTGATAAAATGGATGAGTGTAGATACAAGGTGGACATTTTAATGAAATGGCTTTTAGTGTATAAACTGGTAGTAAATAATTCATGCTGAGTAGCAGAGGTGGATGGTAAGTAAATACATTTACTCTGGTACATGTACTCAAGTAATAACTTGATTTTTACTTTCACTCAAGTCTGTTTGCTGAGAAAATTCATCTATTTTTCACCCAGTTACGTTTAGTCACTAATATTTACTTTTAATATCTTTTTTTCTGAGTCGTTTCATTCTGTTACACCACTGACAGCTGTAGTGCTTTGCGTTTGGTCACACCCAGACCCAGAGGCAGAATTATGGGAAAGGGCAAACATTTATGTTTTTAAGGGGCACATAAATGTATCAAGTTTTGGCATAATAGCAGCTTCCATGTATTTACATGAACCACAGCTGGGTATTCTACACTCAGCCTGTGCTATAACCATAACAAAGAAACAATGAAGGACAGCCTTTATAGAAAACAAATCAGATCTGTTATACAACCACAAGTTCATGTTTATAACCAGCATGTTAAGATTATCCTGTTTATTTTAACTATTAACACTCTAAAACTGCAGTTTGACCGTTTTTAACTTTTCAAACATCTACTTTCCTCACATTTTTCTGGACAGGAACTCTCTGGAAGACTCAGTCTGCAGTTCATTTAGGCTGTAAATATAATTATTAGGACCCAACCAAATTCACAGCCATGAAAAGCTCATCACAGACCATCAAATGAGCCTATGTGATAGACCATTTGTTGCAAACTGTTGTAAAAATTCTACATTTAAGCATGTTAAGTGCAGGCTCTACACACAGTTTTCAGATATTATGAAACATTTTGTATTTTCATAACCTTGCAAGGTTGAGGAGGAGTGACCAAGAGCACTGAAATTTGATGCCAAAGCTGGTTCATTGAGCTTTGCCTCCCAGAACTATGATGCTACTTGGCATGGACTATGAATTCAAAGATGTGATCCAGGGCAGGACTGGACCCCTCATGCTGGTCACACCAGCTTTGGCATTTTATTTGGGATCAAAAAGATAAGAATAACACCTAACAAGCTTCAGTTTCTCTGCTGATATATGTTTGTTGTTCCAAGATGTTCAAGTTCTTGTTCACATAGGCCATACACATTCATTTTTAAGCATAACCGATTTAAACAGAACCGATATCTCACACGAAACCTGACTTTGATCAGTCTGATTTGAACCACACTTATAGTTGGTTTGGTCTCTCATTCGCATTTCTGGAAATGTGATTTTGTTTGACTAACCAGAACAGATATTAGACATTTTTAACCTTTAAACAGGCAACGTGCACCACCAGACACATTCATTTTGACATCCTGTAGTGGACACAAGTAAATGTTTTCATTTGATCAAGTTATCTTAATCTTAATGTTAACTTTGATACAAATGTGCTTATCACTCATTTGTTTTGAATGGACATTGTATATTTTACCACAAATTGAATACATGGCATGTTATAAAGACGGGAATACAAAATCTCATTATTTATACTTGCATTCATTATCAAGTAAAACAAAACAAACTTGTAATTTTTACCTTTTTTATACCTTAAGAAGGCAACTTATCCTGGGACATACAAACTACACAACATGTATCAAAATGTCCATTTGAGGTGAAACGTCACATTTATGTAAGGTGGTAAGAAATTATTTTTGGCTTTTTTTCCCACTTCTGCCTGTTTAAGGGTTAAGTCCTTCAGAGGTGTGACTGATGACATCACAACAAGCAAAAATAAAGTAATTGGAGCTCATACTCATATCATATCTATTCTATTAAACACAAAGCCTGCACGATCGCCTATAAGGTGATGACAGAGCAGGCTCCCTCTTATCTGCACTTGCTCCTAAAAGCTTATGTCCCTGCCCGGTCGCTGCACTCCTCCACTGAATGTCGCTTTGCTTTGCCTAACATTCACAAAAGCAATCCAGACTGTTCTCCTCAGTAGTTCTCAGATGGTGGAACAAGCTGCCTACCACCACTAGAGCAGAGGTGCCCCTCACTGGGTTCAAGAAACTCCTAAAATCCGAGCTCTTCAAAGAGCACCTGCTCTAGTGATCCCAGACACTCCCCATGAGTACTGATATGCACTCAGCATTCGATATTGAAATGTTAATTCTAGCATACTAGTACTAGTAAATACTAGTACAACTCTAGAATTTTTTGCATTTGTACTTTCCCACTATTGTAAGTCGCTTTGGATAAAAGTGTCTGCTAAATGCAATGTAATGTAATGTAATGTATTAAAAAGTTATTATTCTTGCCATTACCTCATTGGTGTATGCATGTGTCAATTGTTCTTAAGACAACCAATGTGGATATGTGAGAAAATGTATCTATTGTCTGAATGTACAAATCAAGTTTGGGCACTTGTAAGTTGAAATTTGAACATGCAGTCCAACAAAACAGTTTTAAGAAACAAATCCAGTTTCCCCTGCAGTGTGATCAATGCTTTAGTTACTCCTTAGTTACTTAGTGCTTAAGTTGTGTTACAGTATACAGCTGCTTGTATGGAGGACCAAAAATGACAAAAGTATAAATAAATAAATAAATAGATGTATAAATAAATGAATGAATAAATAAATAAATAAATAAATAAATAAATGGAGGACCAAACATGACAAAAGTATAAATTAAAAAATAAATAGATATAAATTTTTTCATGAAAAAGTGTATATACTAATAATAAATGTTTTTACTTTATTTATGTATTTAACATGTCTACATTTAATTATGTATGTATTTAACATGTCGACATTTATTTATTTATGTATTTCCACATGCCTACATTTATTTATTTATGTATTTCCACTCGTGTGCATTTACTTTTCTTCAAACCACATGTTAATTGAGTGGGCGGTCCTAACCTCATTCTAAAAACACGATTGGTCAGTTTGGTGAACCAGACAGAAGCAATCGAACAACACTATCTTGTAATAACTCGAGTTGGCTAAGCTATTCTATTAACTCCGCAATGGCGTCGAGTGGAAGGCCATTAACAGAACTGCTACGGGATGTAGCTGACCAGTACAATACAAAGAATACAGTGTCTTTTAAAAAGACATGCTTGCTGCTGTTTGGAGTGTTGATAATGGTTTAAATTGGAGATGAGCTGGATACTCATTTCAGACCTTAGGAGACGCTATTTCGGTTCACATGCACGAGCGCGCTACGCAGATTACGTATCCAGACGCGGTTTAAAATACTTTCAGTGTTTGGAAAGCTTGGCGATAATCAACGCTCTTATTTACATCTAATGTTTACGTTCTATACATCTGTAAAATGCACTCGTTATATTGCAATAACACAAAACTGATCTCTCTCTTTCTCTCTCTCTCACACACACACACACACACACACAAACGGAGAGAGAGAGACAGAGATCAGTCATAGTTCACATCAATGTCTAGGCTAATCTGTGCTAATCTGTCCATAACTCTCTCTAAATGAAAGAGAAGGTAGTCCTTTGGCGAGTGGTTCTCACAAACATTTGCCAATGATCTTAAATCAATTGCAATTGTTCTTAAAGACATTTCATCAGTTGTAGTTAACTAGCTAAGTCCAATGGCCAGTATTGCTTGAGAACAGTCGCTGCAAGCCAAGGCATTACTAATAGAGAGGAAACTATCAGAACTCTTTAACCAATCGTGCTTTTAGAATGAGGTTAGGACCGCCCACTCAATTAACATACGGTTTGAAGAAAAGTAAATGCACAAGAGTGGAAATACATAAATAAATAAATGCAGGCATGTAGAAATACATACATAAATAAATGTCGACATGTGTAAATACATAAATAAATAAATGTAGACATGTTAAATACATAAATAAAGTTAAAAAAATGTATTATTAGTATATACAATTTTTCATGAAAAAAATTATATCTATTTATTTATTTATTTTTACTTTTGTCATGTTTGGTCCTCCATTTATTTATTTATTTATTTATCTATCTATTAATTAATTCATTTATTTATACTTTTGTCATTTTTGGTCCTCCATTTATTTATTTATTCATTCATTCATTCATTCATTTATACATTTATTTATTTATTTATACTTTTGTCATTTTTGGTCCTCCATAGCTTGTGCATTTTATGGTACTATAAATTAAGCAGTAGTTAACAAACGTCTACGGATTATTGATATTACTAGAAAGCCGATTATTTGGCTTTACATTTGACTGACAAATTAAATTTGATGATAGAAAGACTTGCAGAATATTCAACAACTAGTAGACTTGATGACATCACAGTTTACTATGATGACTGAGAATGCTGTGAATTTTAAAAACTGTACCAGTTGTTCTAAGTTATGTTTGATCTGATGAAGACGATGGATCATCAGTGATTGCTGGCATGACAGTTGATCCTAATATAATCACAATACAACCCTTTAGATTTGAGCACACATTATACTATACCAATTAGTACCAAACATCAATACAAAGGATAATACCTTAGTACTGATGCTTTAAAATGGGTCACTTTGTGGTAATTTAGTAATGAACATCAGACAATTTAGACATTATAACATTATTATTGTTATTAATTACATAAATATTATATGTGACCCCACCAGGGAAAACCAGGTCAAAGTCATTCTTTTTTTTTTTTTTTTTTAATTTGTGTTTTTCAAAACAACTTTTTTGTTGTTTTGTTTTTGATCAAAATATGTACTACGATAGATATCTGAGACTGTTATCTTTCATTTACAGCAATAATACAGAGTGGCTAAGTTTTGTCGCTAATGTGACACGATATTGACATGATATCTCAATAAGTTACCCAGTGACTTTGGCCTGGTTTTCCCTGGCAGGGTCACATATATAAATTATTTTCTAGGTACATTAGCTAAGCAGAATGCTTACACAATCTTTTCTATACAAAGTCCACATGTATATTTTATTAAATCCAATGTAAAATGTAGAAATTATCTTCAAATCAAGACTATACTGATGTTATCCAGACTATGAAGGAACACAATGAATCATGTAGTAAACTTAAAAGTGTTAAACAAACCAAAATATGTTTTAGATTTTAGATTCTTCAAAGTAAACACACAACTGATGTCTCAAACACATCAAGGGGACAAGAAATGCAAGCAATGAACTCTTGACAAGACACAGCTGTTAACTGAAAGTCATTCCAGGTGACTACCTCATAAAGCTGACTGAGAAAATGCCAAGAAAGCTGCCATCTAAGCAAGAGGTGCCTACTGTGAAGAATGTAAAATATAAAACATATTCTGGTTTGTTTAACACTTGTTTGTTTACTAAATGATTACATATTTATTTATTCATAGTTTGGATGACTTTAGTATTGATTTACAATGCAGAACACTTTTAAATAATGGGAAAAAAAAACAAAACACTGCATGTACAGAAGGTGTGTCCAAACTTTTGACTGATACTGTATGACTTTAAGCTAACATTTGCAGATTAGCCAATACACCTAACCTTTAGAAGTTAAATTATGCTGCTATGATAGGATGTGAACTTTCTTTTTTTTCTCTCTCTCAGTACATAAGGGAACAAAGTTGTGCAATTCAGTCATGTACTTTTCTAAATGCTGCAGGCATCAGATCAAATCCACACACGTAGAAAGAATACGTCCCTGTAAAACAGGCCTGAGGGGATGAGTGGAACTAGCGTCTATTCACCACTCCCTCTTTCCTAAGGGGGTGGGAGAGTGGAGGTGGAGGGGGGATCTGTTGGTTCTGAGGCACATGTGGGAAGTGGAGGTGCTGTGTGAGAATCACAAAGACAGCCATTCAGCACTCAGAGGATTTGAAACCAGCCACAGCCCAGCTCACCCAAATATCCCCCACCCCACCACCCTCCCCCCAACTTCCTGTTCGCTCCATCTGTAGGCCCACTTCCTGTAGGCCTGTGCCACCACCCCAAAACTGCCCACCATCTGACAGACTATAAACAGCCAAACAGCCACAGAACAGCTTTTGATTTTAAAACCAGGACATGGTGAGGATGAATTAAAATGTTATATAATCACAGTCAAAAGAAAAACTTTATCTCAGCCCTTTCAATGTGAAACTTTCACAGTATAAAGTGGGCTGTTTTTAAAAACTGTAATAAATAAACACAAACAACAAAAAGTTTTACTTTGATTATGTGCACATCTCCAAAGATCATTTGTGTTCATAATTTCTTTCAAAAAGGTAAACTATCATAAATGTTATATTCATTACACGTGAAGTGGCACATTTCAAGCCTGTGTATTGTAATGTACTCAAACTGGAAATAAACTTTTTTGTAATATTCTAATTTTCTGATATGGCACTGCATGTATATGCTTGTGACTGGGTCTGGAAGTGTTTTTGTAAGCGTAAGAGTTGGATAGGGACTACTGAGGGGGGAAAGGGAGTGAAGGACTTGGACATTTGGGAAATCTCGATGCATACCATTCATTTTAAGCACTGAAAGGGGAGGAGATGTACAAACTGGCTTGTAAAGTACACAGAGAGACATCATGTGGAGGTATTGCGCAGTCGAGCAGACCTAACAGTTCAAACTCCAGGGAACCACCCTGCTTCATTCCTAAGAATTGGCTAATCAGCACAATGTTCTAGGAACAGTTCTTCTGACCTGTATTTGAGTAGAATATTAGACAATATGGGACAAGAATGGGACAACATTCCTCTCTTAAGACTCCAGCAACTGGTCTCCTCACTTCCCAGATGTTCACAGACTGTTGTTAAAAGAGGGGATGTTACACAATTGAAGAACTAACTGTCCTAACTTTTTTAGAAATGTGTTGATGCCATCAAGTTCTATTAATATGTAATATTAGTAATAATATAATAGTTAATATTATTAATAGTTGAGTTATTTTTATATTGAATGGTAAAATGCCTAACTTTCAACATATGATATGTGTTCTATGTTCTATTGTGAATAAATATTGAAAATGTTGTAAATATATATATATATATATATATATATATATATACACCACAATCCCCCTTTCTCTCTCTGTCTCTCATTCAATTTACAGATCGTTCATAACTGTGCAAAAACAATATGATATTATAACAGCTAAACTCTGGAGTAAATCTCCAGTCTTGCTTAACAATACAACAATAACTGATAATAATAATAATAATAATAATAATAATAATAATAATAATAATAATAATAATAATAATATTGCAGACAGGCAGACAAACAAACACAAAGACAAGAGAAACACTCAGTCAGACATTCAGCAAGACAGAGAAGTAGGCAGACAAATTACATAATGAATAGGCAGACAGACACCACAGGTGGGAATGATGTGGAGAGATGGTTAATGATGAATCTATTAATGGTATTTTTCTTAATTCCATCAAATGAGTAAGGCTGTGTAGGCAGACAGACATTCGTTCACTAGCAGTGTCAGTTATTTTAAACCTGTATTCTAAGTGTTAAACTGCTGTAAACTGAAAAAGTGTTTTTAGTGAAATGTAGCCTATTAAGAGATTTAGTCTCTAAAATGTTGTGATGTTATGTTTTCTAATTTAGGAAACGATTTTGAACTAAATGTATGTATCGTTGTTCTTTGTATTTGTAATTGTTTCTCAGTTTAGTAACTTGAGCCCAAAGTTAAACCTGTCCAATAGGAAAAGAGCAGGCCATTCCTGCTCTTCAGTGTTGGATAATACTCAGTGTTGGGCTAAGGCTTTGTGGAATATCCACCTGGTCTAGTACAGAGAAATCACCAGGTATGCATAAAGCAGGCATGAACTGAACTGTGGGACTGGTGCTCTGAGCCAAATTGCTTTAAGTATCTGTAATATCTACTAAAAATTGTGTGCATTTATGTGAAGTTTATTTTTAAATATGTCATATTGTGTAATATCATGTACAGCATTGAGTTTTTGCAGGATATTTTGACTGGACCCAGACATTCCAGGACTAAGACTATTAACTGTGTCACTTCACTTTACAGGTCTGTTTTATGTAATGGACGTGGCAGAGTCAAAGAACTCCACAATGTGAGCAGAATTTTCTCCATCAAGTCCATTCATTTCATATTATGGGACATCTTGAAGGCTCTTATTCTGCTTATACCCTGGTTTCCACACATTTCAACATTTTTTGTGCATTTATTTATACTTTGTACAAACAAAGGAATGTACGTTCACTAAATCTACCATTTTTTATTTTTTTGCTAATTTGTTATTGGCTGCTGTTGTGGCTACCATATCAAAGGTTGTCAGTCAATAAATATTGACTACTGTTGTGTTGGTTACCATTCAAACTTTCCTGATATACAGTACTCTGCCTGAAAAAGTCCTTATCTACACTTATTGTTCATTTTATCAGCTTCACTGCCCATATACAGTGTATCACAAAAGTACACCCCTCACATTTCTGCAGATATGTAAGTATATTTTTTCATGGGACAACACTGACAAAATGACACTTTGACACAATGAAAAGTAGTCTGTGTGCAGCTTATATAACAGTGTCAATTTATTCTTCCCTCAAAATAACTCAATATACAGCCATTAAAGTCTAAACCACCAGCAACAAAAGTGAGAAAGAAAAGATATACAGAAATATCCGCAGAAATGTGAGGGGTCTAGTCACTTTTGTGATGCACTGTAGGTGCACTCTGTAGTTCTACAATTACAGACTGTGGTCCATCTGTTTCTCTGCATACTTTGTTCACACACTTCTTCAACCATCAGGACACCTACTGGACCACCACAGAGCAGCTATTATTTGGATGGTGGATCATTCGTAGCACTGCAGTGACACTGATGTGGTGGTGGTGTGTTAGTGTGTGGATCAGACACATAAGATGTTGGTTCACCTTGAAGATGTAAAGTCAGAGACAGTAGCTCATATGTTGCTGCAGAGGTTGTGTTAGTCTTCTAGTCCTTCACTGGTAGACACAGACAGGATGCTGTTGGCTGGATACAATTTGTCTGCTGCACTATTTTCACTCCAAAACAGTTAAACTGGAGTGTTTAACAATATCAGTAGTTCTTTTGTGTCTAATACACCACCACCACATCAGTGTCACTGCAGTGCTGAAAATGATCCACCACTCAAAAAATACCAGCTCTGTCAGGGTCCTGATCATTGAAGAACAGGTGAAAGGAGGTTAATAAAGAATACAGACAAACAGATAGACTATAATATATATAT
>BRDA01078193.1:265-20366 GCA_036984385.1 Crenuchus spilurus
CTGGTCTTAAGAAGACACTTTCCTCAATTACATTCTCTGAACTACGTCATAACACTTCCCATAGTGTTCCTTCTATGACTGTTTGGGATCTTTACGGATTGTGGTGTGAGATTTTGAGTATGATTCCAAATCCAGACCTCCAAGGGGTAATAATTTTGATTTACATTCATCATTTTTGTTATTTTGTTCTCAACATATTCCACTATGGATTAAATAAAGATTTTCAACTGGAATAGTGTTCCCTTTATTTTTTTGAGCAGTGTATATAGATTAAAAGTTCCTAAGTATTGATATCAGTTTGAGAACATTTTGAATGTTACCCAGCTCTAGCATCCCCATCACGAGTAAAGGAATGAATGAATGAATTAGGCATTTCTAGGGTTTGTCAGTATCTTCCTTGTGATACCCTTCACAATACTGCATCAAGTCTCTTACATTAACTCCTTTCACAGAAGAATTCTGGTCAAAATCCAATCACATCACTCTGCGTTCAACCTCATGGGACTGAGATAGAACCACCATGGAGTTCTCTTTGCATGGGAAATGGACAGTTAATGGATTTTAAGTCACATCAATACATTTCGGGGGGCTCGTTCTCCAAAAACTGTCTTCTGTTTGGCATGTCACTGTGACTGACTGTTACACTGGTCTATGCCAACAGTAATGTGACAGCATTAGGCTGTAATAGATGATTGAGAGCTTAGCAGACTGGATCATTTACAATATTGTGCCACTGCATTGCTAATGGAAGCATGCCATGAATGTAGAAGACCTACTTACATCACTACGTGGAATGCATAGTCAAAACATTTGATGGACAGTTTCATTTCAGTTGGCCTTTCAGCGAAAACAGCATCGGCACTGTACTTTAAGCAGTTTGAGGATATGAAGTGCTGGAATGAGATCCAGCGAATATTCTACACCACAACAGCTTCTTTGGAGTCGAAGCTACAGAAAATCTTCCCAAATGACCTTTCAGACTAACGGAAAGGTCTCCCTGGACTACACGTCCAAGTCAAAAGCCTTCATTTCTGAGCATACACAATATATTACGGTACATTATTTACAATGACGAAATCTGTTAATGGAGGTCATACTGCACAGTCAGTCCGGTGCCATGCCGTCTTCTGTCCTGAACGTTTCAATAGTAATGAAAGACACATGGACTGACCCTTAATGTGTCAGTGCACACATACAAACATATATGCATTCCAGACAGGTGCTAAACAGTGGATCAGAACAAAACAAAAACTGTAATGTGCTTATATTTGTCCTGCCAAGACATAATAATAGAACATCATAAAAAGTATATTTTTACATTATTTAATTCAAAAAGAGTCAACTGCCACATTATTTTGTGTATATTGACATATTTTACGCCAATTTTAATGTTGATCTGTCTGGCTTAGTAGCTCTTGAGTTGACAATCAAGCTCAGTAAACCTTTAGATACTAGTTTTGACAATGTGGGCAGGTGTTGCAAGCTGTGAAATCTCCTGGTAGACAGCTGTGACTTTAGACTTGATAACACAGTCGATCAATGCCAGCCAATGACATGGCACCTCACACTATCACAGACTGTAGAAACATCACACTGGACTTCTGACACCTTGGATTCTGTGTCTCTGCACTCTTCCTCCAGACTCTAGGAGCTGATTTACAAATAAGATGTGAAATTGACTTTAATCTGAAAAGAGGACTTTGGACCACTGAGGACCAGTCCAGTTATTGTTCTCCTTAGCCCAGATAAGACACTTCTGATGTTGTCTCTGGTTCAGGAGTGGCTTCATATTAGGAATATGGCAGGTGTAGTCTGAGAGACACAGCATATATATAGTATTTGAATAATAGTTTAATAAAAGTCGCAATATTCAAATAATTTGAGGTTCTGGATTTCTGATTTTTATGAGCTATAAGCCAAACTGATCAACACTAAAACAAAAAAGGCTTAAAATATGGCACATGTAAAGAATATTAAATATATGACAGTTTACCTTTTTGAATGGAATTATGAACTTTTTCAGACACTCAGTTTTATTATTTTTTTTTTTTACCCAATTTTCTAACCAATAGCCAATCAACTCGCCCATTCGTTGGACTCTCCCCATCACTTGAGATGTAGCACGGTGCAGACTAACACAGGCCTCCTCCAATGCATGTGAAGTCAAGCTCCGCCTCTTTTCTAGCTGCTGCTGAAACATCACTGCCGGGCAGCCAACAAGCTCAGAGGAGAGCGCAGTTCTAATGGGTCATCTGGCAGACACCTGAGCCAGCTAACATTACTTAGTAGTGCTTTGGAGAGAGTGCCATCTTAATTCTCACATTTTCTGACTGTATATAAACTATTCACTCCTAACCAGTTTGGTCCCCTCAATAAAAATGAGGATGTCAGTCTTAAATTTTAAATAGGACACAAACAGACGGCCCTACAGTTCAACATCTATTCACAGAGCGTTTATAATATTTTCAGGCAGCCAAACATTTTTTTATAAAAAAAATAAAATAAAATAAAAAAATTAATAATAATAATAATAATAATAATAATCATCATCATCATTTTTTATCAAAAATTACATTAGCGAGTGTTAAGTGCTTACATGGTTCTATGGTTTTACAGGTACCATGGTTTGAAGATAACTCAAAATGGGAGTAAACAAACCACTTGGCTTAGCAGTCCACAAAGGCAGTGACAATCTTTATTTCCAGAATAAAAACACTCATTAAATACGGGCTGAATGTTGTTAGAGATAATGAACAATGACAGAGGACTTCAGAAAGCTTGTTTTTCCCCCTCTAACCACCACCTAGTGGCTAATTACATGCTAGCCTCACTTCAGAAGGAAGGCCATCAGTCAACAGGCCTGCTTCCTTAATGATGTTTGGAGATCTCATCAGTCTGTTGAGGGGTCACTATGAGGGCACAGATAGCTGGCATGGATCCATTGCTGTAATCACCTACATCAAATAAAGTCAGCAAGCAACGTTTGCCTTCATTCAGAATAATCTGATTGGAATCACTGTGGCTAAGTCATCACTGCAAATTGTCGTTAATTGGATTAAATTTAGGAGTCAAGTCTGACTCCTGGCAACTACATGGATAGAAATGAATATCCTGTCTTCTGTTTAATACAGGAAATAGTTTTGACAAGCTGAAATAGTTCAACCCAGAGCAGCAGAATTATGTAGTTTTTATGCTTGATTCTGGTTTTGGTACAAGTGTCCATTTTTTAGCCAGTTTTTTAATCACCCTTTTTGTACTATGGGCTAAAGGGGCCAGTACGGATTCCAGCATGGTTTGGCTTGTACCGCCAACTCTTCAGGCACAATTGTATCTTCAGATCTATGTGTCAACATTAGATCTTGGCTCTTCTGGTATGATTGTATCCGAACTTTCATCTATTTGTACTGTGGATACTACTGCATCTCCAAAAATCTGAATATTGTGAAGAAGCTTATTTGTGTTTATGGTTTAATTCAAAAAATAAACTGTCAGATATTTTAGATACACTACACATAAAGTGACATGTTTAAATTCTCTAAATTGAAATGAAATATTCTATTAATTTGAGATTCTGGAGTTCTGATTTACATGAGAATAATGCGTGCATAATTATGCTACAAAACATTTACTTGGCTCATTTATTTTGATGATGTAATAAAAAAAATGAAAAGGAAAAACTTGCCAATTTCAATTGTGCAGTACTTATCTGAACTGTTTAGCAAAATGAAAGTTAAAAAAAAATTGCAAATGCAGTGATTATAAGTTTATTCTTAAATATTTTTCCTCGCATCCTAGTTTAATCATTTTGCACACATACATAAGATATGGACCAAACGTCACAATAAGCTCCATGTACTGTATTTGAAGTGGCATCACAAAAAATCTGTCATGATGGCTCTATTTTAACACTGAACATCTCGTGCGAGAGAGAAGGCAAAGGCAGTGATGTCTTTTTTCAGTTTACAGTATAATACAATGAACATCTCAATTTTTAGCCATCCATGGAATGTTGAATGCAGTAATCACTACTGAGTACCACCAAGACAAGTCTGAAGAAGTTATGGAACCATTTCAAATGTCCAATTAAGGAAGCAACATCTGAACTGCTCGGCAACTCCCTGTTTCACCATAGCCTACCAGTGAAGGTTCATTTAGAGTGTGTATTTGCAAGTTATTTACTGTATTATATCTCATGACACTCTCAGAACGTTTCAGAGTTGTTTCACAATTATCCGCTGGATAAAATAAGCCAGAGATAATTGCTTTATATTTCAGTGACAATTTGAAAACTTTTCAAGCAATTAACACTCAAAGGAATTATGTTGATGACTAAGCAACACCTACATGCCACCATAACATCGCAAATACATGCACAAGTGGTGCTAAATAAGCATTAAAGCTAGCCAGAAGAGATGCTTGGAGTGGAATAATCAACTGCAATACCTAAACCCTGCAGTAGTTTTGAAATTTCCTTTAAAATTGATCTTCCCTTAAAATTAAACTCAACTGAAAATTTTAAGGCAACTGCAGTCTGTCATACCCCTGCCTCTGCCTCGTCCTAGTCCCTGTCTTTGGCCACATGCTCTGGGTTTATTTTCATTTACCTTCACATCATGTCCCTGTGTCCATGGCCTCGTCATGTCATCCTTTTGTTGACGTTTCAAACATGCCGTACTTGTCTCCACGTGCTTGTTTGTTTACATCTTCCACGTGTCTTGTTCATGTCTCCACCCCCAGTTACGTCATGCCATTACACAGCCCTGCCATCTTGTTATGATTTGCTATTTAACCTTCCTTGTGTTTCACAGTCTTTGTCAGTCATTTATCTTTATGCAAATTTTTGTCAATAAAATTTGTGTTCCAGAAACCACCTTTACTCCTGCCTAAGCTCCATCATTACACACTCCTTTTTTGGGTTAATTACACTTAAGGTTCACCCAACTCAGACTTAGTCAAAAGTTCTAAAATGTTATAACATATATTTCGAATTTTGCCACAATCTGTGATTCTTTCCTTCACATGGCTCCACTAGACTTCCCCTCAACATGGGCTCCTAGTTACAGAAAAGCTGTAACATCACCAGGGTATGAACACCTGATCAGGGGATGAATACATACACAACTGTACCACTCACTGTCACAAAATGTTCAACACAGTGATGAACAAAACATGCTGTTATAATGTTAAATTAATTGTAGGCTTATTCAGTAGCTTGTCTATCCATTCACCCTGAGATCAAAAGATTAACTTCAAACTTCAAAGCTGGGAGCCCAAGAGGAGAAATTTTAAAAAGTTGTATATTATTTGCCTAATTAAGTGAGGTAGGAAAACTTTTGACAGAACTAAGAAGATTGAGTTGGGTGAACCTTAAGTTGAATTAACTCAAAAGAAAGGAGTGCAGTAAGTTGCCTCAAAAATTTAAACAGGGCTGACTTTTACACAGACCGGAAAACCATTGCCTGATTTGCGCATCTGCCGTATTCACAGTGGCTCAATATTTCCAAACAATATCTCTGAAATCAAGATGATTTTTAATTACATTCATGTGAATGGCAAACGGGAATTAAAATCAAAACATGGAAGGTACACCAGTTCTGATGCAGTTTATAAATAACCAAAATTGGAATTCACACCATATGCAAGTGAGTAGTCACCTGACACTTGATGCTGACAAGCTGTGATGCTTGTTCACAACACATCTTCCGCAGCTTGAGGGCTAAGATTAGCCAGCAGCTTGATGATTGAGAGTATTTGAAAAATTATGGGTTCTTCAAATTCCACGCATCCAAGTTATTCTGTATTCTGAACAGCAAATATTACTGCATAATCAAGGCCTTTTGAAGAATACGTAACAGGACAAAATGGAATATTTCTAAAGGAATAGCTGGAACTTAACAAAAGTTGAACCCAAGAGCTGAATATTTTACTTGGTAGTTAAGTGACCACAAAGCTAGCTCACTTGCACAGGTGTGAATTCATTACTTGTAAACACATTTAACCTCCCAACAAGTATATATCTCAAATGCATACAGCACAGAATACAGCTAAAACACTAGATACCATACATTATATAACACTGTGAAATGGAAATTGGCTGCCACCACTTTGTGGCTGGAATGCTTTTTAATTCCATAATCCCTCCCTTTAGAGAGAAGCCCCATCCATACTGCTTTCAGATACCTTTTCCAGGTCCTCCATGACCAAGTCTTGCTCATTCACATGGTTGATCCTCCGGGAGCTGTGGTTTTCCACACTGTTAAGGGAGATTGGCTCAGTAGAAGGCTGAAGGTTAGCTGGCAACACAGCGTTACCTTGCACCCTATGCGAGTACGTCTTCCGCCGATGGCCGCCTGCTGAGCAGAGCTGGAATTTAAAAATGGCTTGGAATCCACGGCGGAAGTTCTCGTTGAAGAAGCCGTAAATTATAGGGTTGACGCTGCTGTTAAAGAAGGCTAACCAGTGAGCAAAAGGATAGATGTAGATGTTAATAAGCCTGTACTGATGCTCAGTGAGCCTGGCATAGTCTGTCAGCATCATCAGGGTCCACAAAGGCAACCAGGACAAGATGAAGAGCAAGGCCACGATGAGAAGCATTTTAATGACTCTCTGTTTCTTCTTAGATACAGTGTGGCGATTGTCGTGTCCAGGCTTTCCGCCAGTTGGCACTGTAGTTTTGAACAGAGTAATCCCAATCCTTGCATACATGATCACTATGAGGGAAAGAGGGGCCAGGTATATGTTGGCAAATAAAACCGTGGTGTAGATCTTCCTCATCTCCTGATTGGGCCAGTTCTCCCGGCACCAGTAGAAAGGACTCGTCCTGTTGCCATCTCCTAGAAACACACGGATGGTTTGCTCTTTGGTCACTTGAAGCATGACTCCGGAGGGACACATGATTGATATGGCCAGAACCCAGATGATCACGATGATGAGCGTGGCGGTTGATATTGTCAGTTTTTGCTTGAAGGGGTAAACAATGCATCTGAATCTGCAAAAGAAAACATGTCTTAGTTCAATTTTAGAAAGAAGAAAGAAAGTAAGGAAAAGCATCACTTACAAACAATGATGGTGCTAGGCGTTTGGGTGCCCTAAGCAAAAATGCTTTCTGGTGCTCAACTTTCTGAACCCCCCATGCCGGAAGGCAAACTTCTTTGGTGCCCCCTTGGGTCACTGGGACCCCATGCACAGGGCATGATCTACATGAGCGGAGCAATGGCACTGCTTACAAATACAGTTTAGTACAATTTGATTGGGCCTTTTATTGTATTTTGTGCAAAAATACAATATCATCAATCAATCAAAATGTATTCATACAGCGCTTTTTACAATGGACGTTGTCACAAAGCAGCTTTACGGACAATTTGAATCTAAACGCAAAATACAAAAATATTGTGAAGAAGTTCATCAGTGTTTATAATTAATTCTAAATGGTAAACATTTTACATTCATTACACATTAAGTGACATATTTTAAGCCTTTCGCCGTTTAAATTTCGACACAGTTTGCACAGAAATGTACTCAAACTCAAAATAAAATATTCTAATAATTTCAAATTCAGAATTTCTGATTTTAATGATCTATAAGCCAAACTGATCAACAGTAAAACAAAAAATAGGGCTTGAAATATGCAATTTACATGTAGTGAATATAAAATATGTGACCCTGGCAGGGAAAACCAGGCCAAAGTCACTGGGCAACTTATTGAGATATTGTGTCAATATGGTGTCACTCACATTAGCGACAAAACTTAGCCACTCAGTATTATTGCTGTAAATGAAAGATAACAGTCTCAGATATCTATCGTAGTACATATTTTGATCAAAAACAAAACTTAAATAAAAAAAAAAGTTGTTTTGAAAAAAACTAATTTTGAAAAAAAGAATGACTTTGACCTGGTTTTCCCTGCCGGGGTCACATATGACAAAACTCATTTTTGAATAAAATTATCAACGACAAAGAACTGTTTTTACAATAGTTTAATTATTTGATGTGGCACTGTAAGCAATATCTACTATAAACCAAAATATACAGTAGTTGTACCTTGAACCATACAGTAAATACTCCACACATCATTCCAATGACATTAGACAATAGTTCAATAAATATTATGATAAAAAACAATCACATACAAGGGCCCCGAATGGCTCAGCGGGCAAAGACGCTACCACTATGACCAGAAGATTGTGAGTTTGAATCCCGGTCATGCTGTTTTCCATCAACAGCCGGGGCCCAAGAGAGCAAAAATTGGCCGTGCCTTCTCTGGGCGGGTAGATGACGCTCTCACTCTCTCTATCACTCTCGCATTGTAATGTCCGCTGGCTCAGCCGTCTACTGATTGCTCCAATCAGAGCTGGGGACCCTGTGTGCCTTCCTCCGAGTGTGTTAGGCTCTCCAGTGACGGTGTATCAGCAGTGGTTCAAAAAAAGAGTCACACGCCACGGAGGAAGACATTGTGAAGTGATTGGGAGAGACCTAACGGAGGGGATGGGCTAATTGGCTACCACAACATTGGGAAGGGGATAAAAATTGGCAAAAACCTACAAATAAAAAAAAAAATAAAAAAAACAATAGCATACTTTGTTAAATGCCATTATATTTGATTATAAGATAACACATCCACACACAACGTTAGCTTACAGCTTATTTTTTTTCTTTTTTTTTATACTTTTTGCCAAATTTCTCTCCTAATCACTAGGGGGCTCTCCCCATCACTTTGCACCCTCCCTCTAGGAGGGTGAAGATATGCACAAGCCTCCTCCACTGTGTGTGATGTGGCCACCACCTCTTTTCGAACCAGCACTAGATAAACCGTCACTGGGGAGCCAACGCACTCAGAGGAAAGCGCAGGATTCCAAGCTCTCAATGGACCAATCAGTAGACGGCTGAGCCAGCAGACATTACAATGCGAGAGTGATAGAGAGAGTGAGAGCGCCATCTACCCACCCAGAGAGAGCACTGCCAATTTTTGCTCTCTTGGGCCCCGGCTGTTGATGGCAAACAGCATGACCAGGATTCAAACTCACGATCCTCGGGTCATAGTGTCAGCGTCTTTGCCCGCTGAGCCACTCGGAGCCCAGCATACAGCTAATATTTAATTACTGTATTGTCACACCATTATCATCATAATCTGCAGCACACAAGAGTAACACTTTTGCTATCCTTAATATAAAACTAGGCTGGCACCACTTTTAACTATTGTTAATAATAAAAAACAACAACAACGTATTTCCAAAAACGTATCACAAGAACGCGTTGCCTTCTTCTTCCAGCTAGATTTCATGCTCTTGCTAAGGCACAGCTCCTGAAATGATGATGGTATCTATCATGTCTTCTATTCTAGTTGACATTTTTTGAAGTATTTATAACGATGAACCCAATCGCGGTGCAAGAACATGATTCATATGCTGATATTTCGCCTGCTTTTGAAGTACAGAAGATTTCAAAGTGCACGCTCAATTTCTTCTTTAGGTATGAATCATGTCTCGCTTAAAGAGTATCAGCTCAACCTGGTTGTTAGCTCTATCACCCCCATTCTGGATTTGACAGCATTCTTTATGCAAAAGCCTTTTGCAAAATGTTACTATTTAAATGTAATGCATGCAGCTGTCTTTAACAATGCGCTAGCAACAATACCGGCACGAAAAAAAAAAAGTTAAATCTGATTCTCTCATTATTTATTAATTGTGGTTCCACATAAATCCTGGGCGACATAGAGGGCTGGTAATGGAAAAGACTTCTTTTCAGTGTACCTGATTGTGATTGGTAAAGCCCCAAATTCTTAAGAATGCAACAAGGAACATTTTCTTTATGAGGACAGGGCATCAACAAGGATGACAGCCCTTTCTTTTATACCACTATAGCCCATTCCATCCAGTCAGACGTCTAGACAGCTCTGTGATAAAGTTGAGCCTTTTCTCTTTCAGGTGCTTGACAATGCTGTATGTAATAGGCTTCATGTACTTCAAAAGATGCTATGGCAGACTTCATGTGCATCAAAGAATTGGGGTGCTTGCTTTTATGCCTCAAGTATTGGTAGCACAGCAATGTGATGGCTAAGAGAACTACTACTCAGCAAAATGTTCATAAAGAGAACACGAAGTGCCACCCAAGACCATGCTGTACTGAGTCGGTTTGGTCAGAGCTGTGTCATTATAAAAACAGTGACAAACTCATTGTATAAATTCTACAATTACTGCAACAATTTGAAATGTTATTATCAGATACACCGCTTGGCCAAAAAAGGTCATCACCTGGATTTAACTAAGTAAATAGGTAAGAGCCTCCCATTGGATAATTACTGCATGGGTGATTATCTTTCAGCTGGTATCAAGTTATTTAACCTTGACTGATGCAGTGAGCTTCTCTTGGGCAGCACGGTGGCTTAGTGGTTAGCACGTTCGCCTCTCAGCGCTGAGGTCTTGGGTTCGAGTCCACATCTGGGTGGAGTTTCCATGTTCTCCCCGTGTCTGCGTGGGTTTCCTCCGGGGACTCCGGTTCCCTCCCACAGTCCAAAAACATGGAGGTCAGGTGGATTGGCTACTCTAAAGTGATCCTGGTGTGTGTATATGAATGTGTATGTCTGTGTATGAATGTATGTATGTTTGCCCAGATATGGTTGGCACTCGATGCTCGAAGTAGTCCTCCAGGTGGACGGTCGCTTCCGGTTGAGAGTACGTTGTGCGAAATTGGCTGCTGCTTCTCGCTGGTGTGTGTGGTTGAATGTGTGTAAATGGAGCATATTGATTGTAAAGCGTCCTTGGGTTTGAGGTTTTAGGTAACAATCAATCAATCAATCTGTTGTGGTGGAAAAGATGTTAATCTGTTTCAAAAAGGTAAAATTTTTGACATCAAGCACAGAAAACATCTAAAATCAGGTTAAGAATTGTCCAATGCATTATTAAAAAATGGAAGGAGAGTAGAAGGAACATCATCTTCAAGGAAGGAATGTGGTCCAAAAAAAAATCTTGAACGATCGCGATCGACGATCACTTAAACGTTTGGTGAAATCAAATTAAATTGAAAAACTTGAAAAATTGAAGGTTATTTTTTGCTCCTCAGCTTGCTGGAGACTGTCCACATATCTCATATCAACTCAGATGATCAAATATTTACTAAAGAACTAGAATTAAAAACTGAAACAATGTGAGGTCAACATGATAGTGGTCTTGGGCTTAAATGAATCCTGACTCACAGGTCTGAAAAAAGATGCCAAAGAGCAAAATTCACTGCATCTTTGGTTAACTAATCTTTCCCGGTCCATCCAACATGTTCTAACTTCTGAGAAGTACGTCAGCAAAATGATATCACAACTCGCTAAGCAGATCTTCTCAAGGAAGCTGTTTTAGAGGATAGCCGAAGGGCAAAACAGATGCCACAGTGGCGAGAAGGTGCCAACGAGGTTGAAAATAAATCCTGAAGGAAAGCTTCCAGGCTTTTTTTTCCTGGCACACCAGGTCATGAATGAAGCTGAAGCCACAGACAAGTACTTTGTAAAAGAAAGATGTGCCTCAGGAGCCATGGCACAGCCCTGCATTATGCGATTTATTTCCCAGCTCCATGATCCTAACTAAAGCGGCAGGGGATACAGATGCAGCAGAGTGCTCCAAAAACATGGATGCTTCCAGAAGGTGAAGTTTGTCTGAGCTCTGCTCAGAGAGAGGGAAAATCCTTTCAGCCTTTGGAAGAAGCCAAGACCTCATTCAGAGAACCCAACTGTTCAGAACAAAGAGAAGCAACTGTGTTTATGCTCTATTCTCTAGCTGATGCTACTGTACTCACAGGCTGCACTGCTGCGTCTCTGAAACCTGGAATACATGTCTAACCACTGGTGATGCAAAGACATTCACAGTCTGTGATGATGAGACAATGGACCAGCCCCTCACTTGGGCCTGGAGCATCTTCTCTCATGCCACACACCAGGGGTTAGAGATGGGGCTCCAGGTGCATAAAAAGGCTCCTTCTGACCCACGTGGGGGATCGAAGAGCAAAAACTGGAAATGTCTGAGCTATACATTATGCCAGAGCTGATGCGAGTGTGTGGGGGTTGCAAGCTAAGACAGCTAAAAGCCTTTATGGACTGAGCTTTACAGAATTTTTATGGACTCTAAGCTAAGTAATATAAGCCTTTTTCATTTGATTTATGTTTGGTGGCTGTTACATGACACCATTTGTAAATACAGCACGTTTGGGTTGCTAAACCAGTGTCTGTGAGTTGCAGAGCTGGTCATCATGGTCAAGCCCCTCCCACGAAGAGCATGTCAAAAGATACATAAACATGAAATGCAAGAAAAGCTCCAAAATTGCAGGCAGCATCATAAATAACACAGTACTGACTATTATTATTGTTTTGTTATTTAAAATACTGCTTATTTTGACTAACATTGGAAAAATACATAGTTAATTAAGCAAAATGGCAGACATTAGAAAGCAGAGATATCTGCTGCTCTGTGTAGATTCGTAGGTGGAATGTCAGTGACTAAGACTTGGTCACAAACAACTATGTATGGGCTGCATGTGGGAGGAGACTGGATCATTCTTCAGTGCAGCACTGATAGATTATTACTGTTTCCTCTGTGTTTCTACCATTTTCACCTGCCACTGTTGGCTTTGGATTACTCAAAGTCTGCAGTAAAACTATTTTGAGACAATGTGTGTGTCAAAAACAATACACAAATAAAATGGCAGAAAGCTATTTAATTAGTTATGACTCACTATGATTGGATGACGTGAAAATGAATTTCAGAAATCAGAAAGAAAGTAATGTCTAAGCACCTCTTGCTCAGCTTTCTTGGCATTTTCTCAGTCAGCTTTATGAGGTAGTCACCTGGAATGGCTTTCAGTTAACAGCTGTGTCTTGTCATGACTTGCATTTCTTGCCTCTTAATGTGTTTGAGACATCAGTTGTGTGTCTACTTTGAAAAATCTAAAACATGTTTTGGTTTGTTTAACACTTTTAAGTTTACTACATGATTCCTTATGTGTTCCTTCATAGTCTGGATGACTTCAGTGTTTATTTACAGTGTTGAATGAGAAAGTGTGTCCAAATGTCTGACTGGTACTGTACACTGGTACACTGGTCTCATAAAGACAAATGTTTACAGACGACACTACAGTCATCAGATGGTGATGAGTCTGCATACTGGCAAGAACAGCTGGTGCTCTTATGCAGTCAGAACAACTTGGAGTTGAACTCGTTGAAGACTGTGGCCGTCAGTGGACGTTAGGTGACACCCCTCAGTCCTACTATCTCTCAAAAACAGCCCTCTGTCAACCTTTCTGGGAAGTACTTTTTCCCCAAGAGCTGAAGTGGGCATCCAACATCAACTTCAGCTTCAAAAAGGCCCAGCAGAAGATGTACTTTGTGGGGCAAATGGAAGAAAAGCATTAAACCAACTGTATACAAATCTTAATAAACAGAGATGTTCACTGGAAATAAAGTCATTTTTAATATACAAAAGTTTAAAAGCCTCAGGATAGGGGGCTCACTGTGGGGCTCACCGTGATCCTGACCAGGATTAAGCAGAAGATAATGGATGGATGGAAGCCTTAAGTGCCTTAAAAGAAGGTGATCCTTAACATACTGTACACAACTTAGAGACGAAGACAAGTGTGAGGCCACTGAAAGTTTAAAAAAATTAAGAACATCATGTTTTCAGGAGTACCACATCATTTTGACGCCAACAACTGGCAAACAATGACTACTAAACTTACATTGCTCATCAGTGCTATTAACACTGATATTCACACAAATAGCACTGTTTACATTTTTTTATGTAATTTTTCCCCAATTAATCATATAATGTGTTATAACTGTGTCATAATGTGTAGTAACTGTTATATATATTAAGGACAACACTTATTGAAAACAACACTAAAGCTGACATTATTATTATTATTGTTATTGTTATTGTTATTATTATTATTATTATTATTGTTATTATTATTGTTATTATTATTATTGTTATAATTATTATTGTTATTGTTATTATTATTATTATTATTATTATTATTATTGTTATTATTATTATTGTTATTATTATTATAATTGTTATTGTTATTATTATTATTATTATTATTGTTATTATTATTGTTATTATTATTGTTATTATTATTGTTATTATTATTATTGTTATAATTATTATTGTTATTGTTATTATTATTATTATTATTATTATTGTTATTATTATAATTGTTATTATTATTATTATTATTATTATTATTATTATTATTATTATTATTGCTGTTGTTATTATTATTATTATTGCTGTTGTTATTATTATTATTATTGCTGTTGTTATTATTGTTGTTGTTGTTGTTGTTGTTGCTGTTGTTGTTGCTGTTGTTGCTGTTGTTGTTGCTGTTGCTGTTGTTGCTGTTGTTGTTGTTGGTCAATTTACTAAATGATCTTGCTTTGTGTTTTGCCTCAGACTTGTATTATCTGAGGAAAATAATGAATCCTTATGGGAAAGATAAGCTCCAAACACACTTACTGATAAACTAGACAGAATACAAACTAATCATGAAAAATAACACTGGCTACCTGGATTAAGAGCACAGTAGAGGCGAGAGTTTCTACTTTCTAAAACTTCCTAAAGGCTCTCACAGTGAGCATACAAAGGGGATATGAACACATATAATTTGAAGAGTTATTGTAATTATGTTATACATACTGTAATTCTCTTTCCTTGAGGAAAAGAGAGCATGGAAGCAGATTAATTAAGAGATAAGCATATACTATGATTTAACTGTTTTGGTGATTGACATTTTGGTGGAAGCAAACAAGAACAGATGCTCACACAAAGAAACAGAGCCCTTATTTCACTGCTCTTCCCAAGCAGCCTGTGCCATAATGACATAACAGTGACGTGGGATGAGCCTAGAGGTCCAGCTGTCCATGCTAGAGTCAGAGGAATCCCCCACAAGCAAAAAGCTGCAGACAACAACAGAGTTTATGGTGGCCACTGCGGTCATATATTACACATGCTCAACAAAGGGCAGGAGCTTGGCCAGTGGCTAGTCTTATTATATCCGGTGGGCAGGGAGAGTGCCCCTGTCATAATCTTTTCTCCAACATATTCAAACAGGAACAGACGGTGGAGCAAACTCACTCACGGCAGCTTAGCTCAGGCAGAAAATACAAAAACAAAAAGCAATGCAATTGTAACAGAGGCAGTGAAAAAGCACAGCCTGTATTACCATTATGCCAATCCTCTTTAATTATATAACAAAGCCTGGCCTAACATTACATGTCCACTGCATTCTAACATTTTTCTTGTATTTTGATGCCTGAGATCCACTTCCTTTGTATCTTTTAGAAATAAATGACTATTTTTCACAGTTCTTTGCCACAATATAATATTAGAATATTGTGAAAAGTAAATTGTTAAAAATTGTATTCATATTTTCTATGTGTTACATGTAAAATGAGCCTCCCACAGCCACGTCAAGCCGTCTTGTTCTTGTCACATGCACTGTGTTTACGTTTTCCATGTGTCTCCACATGCTATTTTGTTTACATTCACATCATGTCTCCACCCCCAGTTACGCCATGTCATTGCACAGCCCTGCTGGTTCATTATCTGTCGTGATTAAGTTCGCTATATAGCTTTCCTCATGTCTCACAGTCCATGTCAGTCATTGTATTGTCACCATAGTGTCTACCATGTATCGTCTTCATAGCTTTGAAATGTCAAACATGTTATGTCATCACGTTATTGTTTTGGCTTAATCCGTTGTTCGTAGTCGAGTCATAGTCACAGTGTTTGCTTTTGGAATACAGCTTTGTTTTGGAACCATCTCGTCCTGCCACAGCCGCAATTGACAGTGATTGTTGGTAAGTTTGGCTTGTAGCTCTTAAAAATCAGAAATAATCTCAAATTATTAGGATATTTCATTTGTTTTATTAAATTACTAATTAAACAGTGTCAGTACAGGAAAAACAGGCTTAAAATATGTCACTTTATATCTAATGTATATAAAATATATGCAAGTTTACTTTTCTTAATAAAATTTCACACTTTTCCACCATATTCTTATTTTTGGAGATGCACTAGAGTGTAAATCATTTCTGTTCTGGTTGTCTTTAGGTATGTTTTGATAATTACATACTGCATTTGTATAATGAGTATTTGATGGGTTTGTGAAGAGCTCCCTAAGGTCACATTGGCAAGCTAATTAGGGTTGTGTTAACACTATGTTTATGATAGCAGCCACAATATGTATGTTTTTGGCGATATCCTGCAGGAAAAGTGGGGGTTGTTCTTGATTCTACACTTTATTGTGTGCATCCGTAGATGTGCCTGCGTATGCCTGCAGTATCAGTACAACTAAAGCTGTTTTAACACTCTGTGATTTCAGTTGTCTTATAAGGTTGCTACAAGTCACACTGTGCAAGATGATGCCAGAATAATCTTGGCAGAATTCTATGTCAGGGGTCATGTAAACAGAAACAAGCTCTAGGCTTGTTAACAGTGGCAATGTTATGTCCTGAGAAACCCCATTTCGACGTTTGAAGCCCTTCATGGCTGAGTAAATGAGGACAGTATGAAATGCCAGTCCTGCAAAATGATCTGAGATACTAAGAATTTTCTTCTGTCCTTTAGTTTGCATGATATCTGCTACATCATTTTAACTCAGGAAGAGCTAGTAGACTGAAAATGTTATTTGTTAATGGTCTGGGCACATCACTACTGTACATGTAGTTTCATGTCATCTAGTGAAGTCCACTCATTAGTGGCTTGTACACTAGCCTCATAGGAGCCTCACCGAGGCGGTCCAGCCACAAAGCAAATTTATTTATATAGCACCTTTCATACACCACGCTCACTCAAATTAGTCAGAATTAAAAGAAAAAAAAGAAAAAAAAATAGTGAAATATATAAAAAGGTAAACAACATAAAATTTAAAGGAAATAATACCTTAGTCTTAGTTTAATTTAGATTAGAATAGTTTAGTCTTTACTTTAAACAGGAATAAGTGATTGTTTAGTGTTTACCTTAAAGGTGACTAACTGATGTTAAGTCTGTACCTTACAGGACTAAATGACTGTTTAGTCTTTAATTTAGTCAGGACTATATGACATTTAGTCTTTACCTTAGACAGGACTAACTGATTGCTTAATGTTTACCTTAAAGGTGACTAACTGATGTTTAGTCTTTACCTTAGACAGGACTAACTGATTGTTTAGTCTTCACCTAAAAGATGACTAACTGATGTTTAGTCTTTACCTTAGACATGACTGGCTGATTGTTTGGTCTTTACTTTAGGCAGGATTAACTGACTGTTAAGTCTTTAGTGTAGGCAGGACTGACTGTTTAGTCTTTACCTTAGACATGACTGGCTGATTGTTTGGTCTTTACTTTAGGCAGGACTTACTGCCTGTAAATTCTTTAGCTTAAACAGGACTGACTGTTTAGTCTTTACCTTAGCCATGACAGGACTGACTGTTTAGTCTTTACCTTAGCCATGACAGGACTGACTGTTTAGTCTTTACCTTAGACATGACTGGCTGATTGTTTAGTCTTTACTTTAGGCAGGATTAACTGACTAAGTCTTTAGTGTAGGCAGGACTGACTGTTTAGTCTTTACCTTAGACATGACTGGCTGATTGTTTAGTCTTTACTTTATGCAGGACTAACTGACTAAGTCTTTAGTGTAGGCAGGACTGACTGTTTAGTCTTTACTTTAGACATGACTGGCTGATTGTTTGGTCTTTACTTTAGGCAAGACTAACTGACTGTTAAGTCTTTTGTGTAGACAGGACTGACTGTTTAGTCTTTACCTTAGACATGACTGGCTGATTGTTTAGTCTTTACTTTAGGCAGGACTAACTGACTTAAGTCTTTAGTGTAGGCAGGACTGACTGTTTAGTCTTTACCTTAGACATGACTGGCTGATTGTTTGGTCTTTACTTTAGGCAGGACTAACTGACTGTTAAGTCTTTAGTGTGAGCAGGCCTGGCTGTTTAGTCTTTACCATAGACATGACTGGATGATCATTTAGTCTTTACTTTAGGCAGGACTAACTAATTGTTAAGTCTTTAGCTTAGGCAGGACTGACTGATCATTTAGTCTTTACTTTAGGCAGGACTAACTAATTGTTAAGTCTTTAGCTGAGGCAAAAATGACTGATCATTTAGTCTTTACTTTAGGCAGGACTAACTAATTGTTAAGTCTTTAGCTTAGGCAGGACTGACTGATCATTTAGTCTTTACATTAGGCAGGACTAACTAATTGTTAAGTCTTTAGCTTAGGCAGGACTGACTGATCATTTAGTCTTTACTTTAGGCAGGACTAACTAATTGTTAAGTCTTTAGCTGAGGCAAAAATGACTGTTTAGTCTTTAGCTTAGACAGGCCTGGTCGTTTAGTCTTTATCTTAAGCAGAACTGTCAAATTAAGCATAACCCATCGTGTCTAAACAATGTAAAGTACCGTCGTGCTACACTGGTCAGCAAACACTGGGTATATTGTGATGCTGCAGAAGACCACAAGCTAACTTTAAACGGAGCAGCGTAAACTTTTCTCAGACACCGTCACTGCTGTCAGGACTTACCTACTACATTTAGTCACATTTATCTTATCAGAACTAAAGAATCCACAGAAGATCAGACTGTACCGGCTGTGGTGAGGAAATTGAGTGAAGCTTCAATATTCCTCTTTTAAGCCTGTACCTTACATCAGATAGTCTGTGTTACTGTGATCACAGACTGAAATACCAAATAAAAAAATGGTCAGGGCAGCCTCTGATGCCTGTGAAAATACTTTTCATTGATGTTCAGAACACAGAATTTGGTTGTTTAATTATTTGTTGATGATGAAACATATAGTCATGTACAACCCCAATCTGAAAAAAATTAATGATTTAATTAACAGTTTATAAATAAAGCATCGCTTAATGGCATTTCTCCTTCTTGTTGTCATCACAATTTCACTGCTCTGGGTATTAGTGTCATTTTCAATGTGGAAAAGTTTTTATTAAGCTGCTCTTTTAAGCCATTAAAGCGTCTGAACAAGTGATTAAACTTAATGAAAGAAAAATGGTAAAATATGTCATCATTGCTTAAAAATAAAAGATCACGTTACTCTGTTCTTTAACTACAGGGCGGGCCATTTATATGGATACACCTTAATAAAACGGGAATGGTTGGTGATATTAACTTCCTGTTTGTGGCACATTGGTATATGGGAGGGGGAAAACTTTACAAGATGGGTGGTGACCATGGCGTTAATTTTGAAGTCGGCCATTTTGGAATTGTGTTGGATTGTCAATGCAACCCTCTTCTCCCACTCTGAGAGGCAGCCGTGGCCTGGTGGTTAGAGAACTGGGCTTGTGATCTGAAGGTTGCCGGTTCGATTCCCAGATCCAACAGGTCATGACTGAAGTGCCCTTGAGCAAGGCACCTAACCTCTAGCTGCTCCCCGGGCGCTGTGACTAGTGCTGCCCACCGCGTGTGCTCACTTAGTGTGTAAATGTGTGTTTCACTGCACGGATTGATAAATTAACAGCGGAGAATATCAAAACAGTACTCTAAATCTAAAATCTAAATCTTCACACACTGATAGCAACACCACACAGGCGGTGCACACAAGCTTCCAGTATCCATAGTTTCAGGTACCACATTATGGGTGTCAGGTCCGAGCATTCCTAGATGAACAGTTTCCTGGAAAGTGGATTGGTCATCGTGGGCCAGTTGAATGGCCCCCAAGGTCTCCCGATCTGACCTCCTTAGACTTTTATATTTGGGGTCATCTGAAGGCAATTGTCTATGATGTGAAGATACGAGATGTACAGCACCTGAAACTATGGATACTGGAAGCCTGTGCTAGCATTTCTCCTGTGGTGTTGCTATCAGTGTGTGAAGAGTGGGAGAAGAGGGTTGCATTGACAATCCAACACAATGGGCAGCACTTTTGAACACAAAAGTTACGTTAAAACCAAGCACACCATTGTTTTTCTTGTGAAATTCCCAATAAGTTTGATGTGTCACATGACCCTCTTTCCATTGAAAAAACTAAAATTGGATCCAAAATGGCCAACTTCAAAATGGCCACCATGGTCACCACCAGTGGCGGATGCTGGTCTTTCAAGGAGGGGAAGCTCAA
>BRDA01078195.1:0-10128 GCA_036984385.1 Crenuchus spilurus
CTTCACAATTTATATATATATATATAAACTTACTTGTAAGGTATATTTGTATATACCTATACAAACTTACTAAACACTACTAATCACTAGGAGATATTAGTCTATAAACTACCTCAATAAACACTATTGAAATTAAAAAAGTGTTCCCATGGATGTTTACACAAAAAGATCACTGATTCGCTCATTTAGCTGTCAATCAAAAAGGGATTCAGCCTCAGACACATCATCATGCAGAAGCTGAGCGTCCGGGCCAGCCGAGGCCAGCCCACTGCCCCATAGACCCCCAGAGACGCTGAGCATCCTATGGGCGGGACAAAGGCCAGGATTCATCCAATGACTCGTCTCATTTCGCTGCACGCTTTGCTTTGCTAATGAACTCTGTGGACGCTGAGCGTCCACCCTGTTTAAAGCACTGTGAAGCTGCGGGAATGAGTGAGAGGAAAGCCGCGTCATTACAAGTGATAAGAAGCTGATTCTGAACAAAAGTTGAGCGCGTTGTAGCGCATATTTAGTCAATGACATGTACACACAACAGTATATTATTGATCACTTATTTTTTGACAGTTTACGGGAAGCTGAGCTTCCCTTGCAGTCTTAGAGCATCCGCCACTGAGATATATATATATATATATATATATATATATATATATATATATATATATATATATATATATATATATATAAATAATATTCATATTTCTGATTATAGTTTTTGGCACATAAACTGAAGGCATCATATGTCCGTCTACCACTGTGTTTGTTTTGGCACCAGCCAGAAGGTTTAACTCTTGCTCTTCAAGCAATGGCCAATTTTACTGTATAATTTCACACTCTGTGTGACTATTCATAATGCAATTACTAGAGTTCAAGACAAGCATCTTGAGTTCAAGTACAGACTAGATATGTTGGTGCCACCAACTTCTAGCAAGTTTATTCTACTTGTTATTTACTGGCTAGACTTGTTGCAGGTCTGTGCTGATCAGTGTAGTTGTCTTCAGAAAGATATTCTTCCTGCTTCAAATGCTCCATAATATCCATTTACAACACAGCTGCCATAGGACTAAAGAATATAGACTCATCTCCTTGACTTATGTAGTCATGAAATCCGTTATCATTATCAATCTTATTGGTACCCCTGCAGATAAAGTCAACAGGTCTCTTGACTGATCATGAGGCTACATCATATGCATCAGCACTTTGAACAAGGACTTATGCTAGAATTCTGTTGTTAGGCCATCTTCCCAGATGTACTGTATGATAAACTCAGAATATCGTCAGGGTGAAGATAGGAAAATTCTCATCAGCCACACACTGGTGATTGTCCAGATGACATATCTTTGGTATGAGATTTGATCTTCACTAGACACCTTTTGTCTGGGGCAACTATGTCAAATTGCAGTGCATCAAAATCACTGGTATGAGGCTCCTCACCTGTTAATTATTGGGAACAACTGTGTGGATCAAATGTACTTGGCCAAAAAAGTCAGATTCTGCTTTGTGATGCATCCCACATATGTCAGTACCCCACAGACATAAGCTTCACTATAACCAATAAAAGAAATGACACCTTATGGGGGTGGGCAGGGCGGGAAATAAAGCAGCCGACCACTAATACAACAGGTGAATAAGCCATGAACCTTTTCACAAGGACTCTTCCCACAGCAGTAGAACAAACACACTTTTACCTTTTACTTGAATTGAATCACTGAATTGTTTTTTTTTATGACAATCATGTATTTTTTCACCTCTTCAATTATCCACCAGGCAATTCCCTCACAGCCCACTAGGGTACATCATCCTGCAGTTTTAACTATAACACCACCACAATAAAAAGGTTCAAGTCTCAGCCATATCTTGTATTTTATAATTTGGTGGTTTATAAACTTGTATATGCTGGTAGCTTCATTATTCATATTTCTTTCATAAATTTCTATTAATGTTTGGCATTTCTTTTAAATCACTGTTTTTCCCAATTGATAAACTTATGCAATATGTTGGCGTTTTTGGAAATGCAACTTATTGGCATAAAATGTGGTTTTTAAAGATGAATATATCAATGCAAGTCTGCATGCTAAAGCTTTGCACCAGTCAACATCCAACATAAACACATTATTTACCTAAAGCATACTCTAAAGTTACACTAGATTTTAAAGAATTGAAACAATTGAACAAGAGAGTCCACTGAAAGAAATGTGGTATTTGCTTAAACACCAATAAGAAAACTTTACTATAACTAATTCAATAGCAGGCACCCAATAAAAGCACACAACAGTTTTTTTTTTATTTACTTTATTGTACAAAGAATCTCCAGAAGTCCATGTTTGAGTTTAGATGTTCCTGCCGGAAGACAAGAATGCAATTAGAGACTACAAAACCACCAATAATAATAATAATAATGTTTAACTTATATAGCACCTTTCTCAAACCCAAGGACGCTTCACAGGGCAAGGACAAACAAATAAATAAAATAAAATTATAAGAGAAGAATGAAAATGTAGAGAGAAGAAATAGGTTTAAGCTGAGTCTTGAAAGAGGATAGTGTGGGGCAGTCTCTGAGTGACTGAGGTAAGGAGTTCCATAGTTTGGGGGCCATGACAGTAAAAGATATGCCTCCAACAGTGAACAATTTGAACTTTCGTACATTTAACTGACCAGAATTAGAGGACCTAAGATTAAGGGGAAGGGCAATAAGGACGTAAGAGCTCAGCTAGGTAGGCTGGAGCTAGACCATGGAGAGATTTGTAAGTTAGTAGCAGGAGTTTAAACTGTCTTGTCCTGTCTGTTAAATTGTCTGCTGTATTTATTGTATTTATTATAGTGTTTAGTCCTTTGTTGTCCTGTTGCACCTTCGCACTTTGTTGTCTACTGTACTGTCATTGCATGTTGCACTATGGTTCCGGAGGAACGTAATTTCATTGCACTGTGTACCTGTACTCAGATGTAATGACAATAAAAGCCACTTGACTTGACTTGAAACTGAATGCGAAGTGGGAACAGGAAACCAGTGTAGCCGAGACAGAATCAGGGTGAAATAAGCTTATTTTTTGAAGCGAGACATTAACCTGGGAGCAGAGTTTTGAACATACTGAAGAGACTTAATGGATTTGTTAGGAAGGCCAACAAGAAGGGAGTTACAGTAATTTAAACGTGATATGAAAGCATGGAACAGAGTTTCAGTGTCTCTCATGGTGAGTGACAGGCGAAGACGAGCAATATTACGCAGATGAAAAAAGGCTGATTTGACCAGAGACCTCACAAGAGGACAGAATCAAACTGTATGCCCAAATTACGGACAACACTGGACGCTTTAATCATAACATCATCCAAATTAACAGTGAAGTCATTAAAGTTTAGCACCTCACTCTTACAGCCAATGAGTAGAATCTCCGATTTATCAGTGTTTAATTTTAACAACTTACAACTCATCCATTGTATGAGGTCTTGAATGCAAGATGTTAAGGCAGGGGGTGGAAAGATAGTAGTTTTAGTGCTGACATAGATTTGACTACCATCAGAATAACAGTGAAACTGAAGTCCATGACGGCAGATAATCTGACCGAGGGGAAGCATATAGACAATAAAAAGAAGAGGGCCAAGAACTGATCCCTGGGAGACTCCTTGTGTAACATTACTGACAGAAGAATAGTGTTTACCAAGTGAAACAAAGTGAAATCTATTCGTTAAATAGGATCGGAACCAAGAAAGGGCTAAGCCGGCGATCCCAAAAGCTGATAGACGGGAGATAAGTGTCATGATTAACTGTGTTAAATGCTGCACTTAAATCTAACAAGAGAAGAATATTGAGGGCACCAGAATCAGTGGAAAGGAGGAAGTCATTAAGAACTAGTAAAGAGCAGTTCCTGTACTATACATAGAACTGAGATAACCATCTCAGAAAATAATATCATGGTTACTGTGGCATCGCAGTATTTTATATTGCTTTATTTTTGCCAAAATCTTCCCTCCTAAAGTAAGGTGTTCATTTTTTGCTTATAAACGGTATTATAAGTTACAGTGACTCAAAGAAATTACAAGAATTTTTTTGTTTAACAAACGATTTATTGTAATAATTCCACACTTTACATGCACTCTTAGCAGTAAAGATCATACATTTAAAATGTTCAGTTTTATTATGTATCACCATAAAAATCTGTAATATGAGAAACTGAGCCAGTCAGTGTCTGATAAACTACTGCTGTCGTCTGAGTGCTACGTTAGTTAATATTATAACAATTATATAAAAATTAATAGCGTCTCTGAGCATGAGGATACAGAGAGATTTTATTGTCTAAATTTCACAGGTGTTGTCGAGACAGAGGGATGACGTTTTCATAGATGGGAAAACAAGTTTGAAGCATTTAGCTGTACTTCTTTCCACTGTGTGCTTGAACGCGGTGCTAGTGGCCGAGAGTTGCACATGCATTGCTAAGATTCTCAACTAGCTTGCGTTTTCCCTTTATTACTGGTAATAAGCAAATGCGCAAAGTATGATAATTGTGCATTTTAATACCGTGGTATACGGTGAAACTGGTTACCACTACATCCCTACCTCTCACTACCTTGTTCACACATATGGGTGGATTTAACATACTATTAAATCCATCACACAAAACTACATCCTCAAGCAAAAATATACTTACTTGGACACAATAGTGTCATTCTTTGCTAGCCTCAGGAGAGAGTCATCAGCCTCGCCCTGAGAAAGAAAAATTAACAAACAATTAAGCTCAGCTATGACAAAAAGAAATTTACGCAGCACTCAATTTTGATAGTACAAGTACTGTAAAAACAGTAATTGAAAAATATGTTGGTCTAATTCAAGTAATTACCCATCAATACAAGTCAACATATTAAATTAGATTAAAGACCTTCCTGCCTGATCTTTTGTAAAATGTAGTACATAATATAGCACAAATCTTCAACACAAACTACAGCTAGAAAAACACCACCTTATGTGAGGGGAGTTGTTTTTATATAGTAAAATCTCCAACAGCAACAGTTGTCTTATGTGGGGATAAATGTTGACTTTCAATGTCTTCAAGACTTGTTGAAGCAAATTGACAATTTGCTGAATAAGTCAATTTTCAATGCTTCAGATTAGTCTAAATGTGCATCTAGTTACTCTTCAGTGTGAACAAACACACATACAGATTACATGTAGCACATTCTAATAAGGATAAGCCAAGTGTATTCTTCATCAATGACATTTACTGCACAGGACTGCCCAGAATAAACTTTAAAACAAACTAGAACTTACCATTCTACGAATTGCACCACAGATGGCATAAGTTTTGAATTGTCCATTGAACCTGCCTGTGACCTTATCAACCTAACAATGAAACAAGAGAGACGCTCAGAACAGGTTGGGTATATCACTTGATATGCAAGAGAACTGTAAAAGCATAAACAAAAACAAATAAACTAGAAAAGTGCATTTCCTGAAGGAAACGCAGGATGTTGTGCATTGCTAACATGGCCCACAAGCTAAGGTATCCCAGTTGGTTTGTAAGGTGATGCTGTGGTATCTGTGGTGGTTGCTGTGGCCCCCAAAGAGGTTGCCATGTATCTATGTGAAAATGAATGGGAAGAACGAGGGATGAAAAGATGACAAAAAGAGAAGTGCGGGTCAGTATGACCCTGCACTAGAGCTCTGTTATCTGTCCTGATGGAGTACATGAATGTTGGTGGCTGTTGGGACATAGAAACTCTGTGGCTCAAGTGTATGTGAAAATGAATGGAAGTCAATGGGACGAAAAAGGGATGGTAATAAAACGACAAATAAACGAGTGCGGGTCAAAACAACAGTTCATTTCTGCTTGGGGGCCTGCCCTGATATAGTGTATCCGAAACAGTGCAAGTCAGTCAAGCAGAAGTACAGTAGATGAGCATGAATTTTTGCTCCCCATTCATTCTCTATGTGGAAAAAATCCCAGATTAAGGAAGTTTTTAGGAAAACCGCAAATCCGATCTAAATTCTGTATACGAGCCCGGATCACACAATCGGACCGAACAATCTGGAGTTGGAACGGTGTTATCATCTCAAAAACTGCGGGACAAGAAGCGCGGCAAAAATCCGGCGGAAGAAGAATATATGAAACATCGAATAACAGTATATTGCGCATTGAAACTATGCAACAGGAAATAGTAATAAAGAAAATGCTACCCTTTGAAATTACACACTGACAAATACATGTCAAAACAAATTACACTTACATATAGTGCCTTGCGAAAGTATTCAGCCCCCTTGAACTTTTTCACCTTACAACCACAAACTTAAATGTATTTCATTGAGATTTTAAGTGATAGACCAACACAAAGTACCACATAATTGTGAAGTGGAATGAAAATTATACATTGTTTTCAAAATTTTATTTAAAAAAAATCTTAAAAGTATCAAAGTACTGAAATTTCATTTTTGATCAGCTGATCACTATTATTCCCAGATGACTGAATATCTAGTCCACAATTAGGCAAAGAAAACCCAATATGCACCTTCAACTATCAAACACTGACCGATGGGTAAAATACTCCCTTACTTCAGCAATGTTGATCTGGATAGAGGCATGGTCCTTTGCACCAATGATTCTGTTGCTAGCAGAACTGCACAGAAAAGAACAAAACCTTAATACGCTCAGTCCAATTTCCACATTACATCAGATGCATCCACAAAATAAAACATCAATAAAATGTATAGTGTGTGGTGGAGAAACTTTAAATCTTCATTTAAATCTTTTTAACAAGTACTTCGTAAAAACATGGCATGACCACTGAAGTCCACAAAAATTGTAAGTGTTAAGGTCTCACCATTTACGGGGCACATAAAGATCCACAAATTCACCAGCGTCGTTCTGCATGTTTCTTTCGTGGCTGTTAAGGCTTCCTAACCCTACACACAATACAAAGACATATCAGATCATAATGGCCACCTCCTTGTATCCACACATTGTCCATTTGATCAGAAACCACTGACCATTTTGTAGCTCTACAACGACAGACTTTAGACCATCTGTTTCTTTGTATACTTTGTTAACCTCCTTTCAACCAGTTCTTCAATGGTAGTACCTACGCAGAGCCGGTATTATTTGGGTGGTGGATCATTCTATAACTGTAGTGACACGGACGTTGTGGTGTTTAGTTCTTAATCTCCATCATCTTTTGCGTCTGATCCACTTGTACTTTAGTAACATACACTCTATGTCAACTCAGACGCGCATACTTTGATTTTACATCAACAAGGTGGGGCATTATAAAATAGTGCAAAGGGAGGCTAAGAAATACAGGGAAACAGATGGAGTAGTCTAACTGCAGATGGACAATGTGCGGAGACATTAACATTCAGTTTAATTAAAGACAATGTATGGTCAGATCAACACCATGCAACATACTAATGTCAATATTTAATATTGTGTTGGCCAAAAGAAAACTTCTGAAGAAAAAAAATAACTTTAACACAAATACTATTTTGCAATATCGATTTAATAATATGCAATCAAACTTACTGATACATTAAGGATAAAACAACTCATTCTTAAAAGCCGACAAATTAATCATTTTTATACAAATGGAGACTAGGTTACAGGAGCACTTGACAATAAACCGGGCCTCAAGCACATGTCTATCTAACTGTACGGTCTGTGCGATATTTAGCACTAATAAAAAAAAAACACGTCCGGTCATATGCACAAACACATTATACACACTACTGAACAGACTTGGGGTAAGACTCGGGCTTTAATACCAAAATTAACTCAATTCTACTTAAGAGCTAAGTCTCGTCTTACCTTACTGCTGTAATGGCTGACACAAAAAGGAAGAAAATTGTGCTGGGAGGAAGTGACGTAAGAGAGCAGGGGTTGCCAGGTTCGCGTTTTTTTGCCACGGAAAATGAAGTCGTGGGTTTTTTATCAACTTTTTTTTTTTACTAAAACTACAATAATTCATATTAGCCAGAGAGCTCTTATAAGTAACACAGTGTAAATTTGTTCATTGCCCAATAAGTGTATAATAGAATATTTAAGACTATAGAATATTGGGCTAAAAACAGGCAGTGAACACCTGAGAGTGAAAAGGATGTGATGGAAATGTCTTATGTAAACCTAATGTTAGCAGATTAGAATGTGATCTGAATATATTAGAGTACAGATTAGAAATTTACAGTTACAATTATGTAAGTATTTTCTTCCGTCTTAGATCATGTTTACAACACCATCAACAACAGTAGCAGTACTAGTAGTATAGTAGTAGTAGTAGTTGTAGTAATACGAAATGCTTATTTATAAGTATATAAATAAAAATAATAGAAATATCACAAAAATAATAACAATAATAATAGAAAAATTAATTAACAGCAAAACTGGATTTAAAGATTTACTTTGCTAAAGCTTAATTTAACATAATATTTTTGGGGAGACCTGGTAACCTTTACAGAGGGGTTAGGGTGAAACAGACCACTATTGGAGTTTCCTACTCCCATGGCCAAATAATATTTAGGGGTCCAAGCAACAAAGTTTCAAAGAACTCTACTGTTATTACCTTATTTATTTAAATAATAATAATTATTATAATTATAATAATACTATAATAATAATAATAATAATAATAATAATAATAATAATAATTATTATTATTATTATTATTATTATTATTATTATCATTATTATTATTATTATTATTACCTAAAACGAATCGTGCACAACAAACCGTGAGGCCTAGAGACACTTGGTCAATAGGTAGTGGTTGTTGTTGTCTATGCTGTCACTACCCGATTTGAACAGGAAGCCCGATTTGGACTACGCATGCATATAGCACGTCATTTCCGGGTAAAGTTTTGCTACGCGCATTGAATCAGAGAAGTTTTTGGCAAATTCATGTCATGTTTAATTGTTTGTTTAAAAAAGGAAATAATTTGCGTTTCATCGCAGTTTATAGGATTACTTACTAAAGGGTGAATTTACATCCACCGAAGCAACAGCAAGGTTGCCAGGTCCTCAAAATTCTCCTGCCCGATGTCTGACATAAAACTAACAATTTGAAATGTTCACAATCTGGATCTGATTGTTTAATTCATTGTAATGTGTTTTCATAACATTAAAGGCTGTGAACACATGTAAATAATCTCAACTTACAAAATACAACACCTTTGCATTAAATAGCAAGGTAAAATGTCACTCATCAGCTCATATAAAAAACGAGTCCTTGAGCACTGAACATCTGAAATGTATTTTCTGATATAATCAAAGCTTCTGCATGAACACTCATTCCTGCCACTTATGCAACTAGAAGACTCATATTGCGAGGACCTCATTAATCACCACTTGTGGCTATATTTATAATAAAAGTTTGTTGCTATACAACAGTGCCATGAAATACACAGTTAAACCTATTTATCTATCCATAAATTTTATTGTGCTTTATAACTAAGGCCAAGTAAAAAAAAAGAATTGGTGATCATCCCCGCCCGACCCTCTAAAAAGCACCCGACCTTTTTTCTTTTTTTTTACACAAAAAAACGCGCCAAACACCCTAGTCTGGCCTAGAATCATTCAAATTTCGCATGCTTCCAATGACATGATCCCAAATCAATTCTGCACATGTGCAATACACTTCCTAGTGGCTGTCAATACGAATGGCCGGTCGTTTTTGTGTCTTCTGGGGAGATGTTCTGTACTTCAGTTGAATTTGTAAATCACTCAAGAAGAACATGATCTATGTTTAACATGGTTTAAGTTTTCAACGTCATTTTAATGCTGTAGCGTTGGAGAAAGGAATAAAGAAAAAGGATGAGACATTTGCTTACTGAATGCTCTTTCAGTAAAAAGGAAAGTGCAGTAGCAAACGCTCACTGCTTTACAACATGAAAGTACGACCAGACTAACTAAATGGACTAAGACACACATTAACGGTAACTTAACTAAAACAAACTAAAATAACTCATAGAGACTAGACTACAACTAACAATCATTACACATACAAAAATCCCCTCTTAAAGACCCCAAATAATTACAAAATAGACCCCATAAACACACAAGAGAACTTTATGCAAATACCGTACGACACGCAGAAATGGCAATTACTGCTCATCTGCAGTTTGCTAAAGATCACGTGGATAAAACCAGAAGACTATTGAAA
>BRDA01078198.1:0-10573 GCA_036984385.1 Crenuchus spilurus
TCTTTTCAACCACTAGAAAAAGACCTAAAATGGATGTTGGAAATACGTCTTCACATAAACGTCTTTTCAACCACTAGAAAAAGACCTAAAATGGACATTGGAAATACGCCTTCACATAAACGTCTTTTCAACCACTAGAAAAAGACGTCTTTTCACCTTTCACTTTCAACTAAAATGGAACGTAGTTTCAACAAACAGCCTGGAGGTTTTTTCAACGTCTTTTTAACGACATAGTGCTGGGGGGGAAGAGTGTGCTCAGTGTGTGAGAGGACTATTAAAGATAACCTGAGCAACATTTGACAGTTGTATCAATTGTAATCAGGGGAACTGGATCGGGATGTTTCATTCTGTAGGTCATATTACAATTTAAGTGATTACAAAAAAACCTATACTTTTTACTGTATGACAGCAGTAGTAACCCAGAGTAGAAACCTAGATCAAATTTCCCATTCCACCTTAAACTCTGCAGCAGTTACATTGAGGTTCCTACCAGCAGTAACCACTACAGCAGCCTGTACAGAAAGCAGCGTTTAATTTGGAATGGAAAAATCTAAGATGCTGATAAATAAGAAACGTCAGCCTTGTAACTGACAATGCAGTTGGGGGATGCATCTTGTTTGTAACTGTGTATATGAAAGAGAGATAGAAAGATAGAAAAGGAGTAAAGTATATTTCATCATATAGTATGTCAAAGCAGCTTAGACGTACAACTTTTCAGAGATATAGATATATGAAAATGACTTTATTGCAACATGCATGAACACACTGACACAGACATTGGTATACTGGTAACAATTGCACAACAAAGACACAACAGCACAAAAAAATGACACGAAAGCTGACGTTTAACAATAAAAGCTCAAGTAGAAAATCTCATTATCTTGTATGTTGCTATAAAAAGTAATCCTAATCCACTCGCTTGTAATTTACTACTGTGTTTTTTGTTCTTTCTGTGGTAATACAGAAGAGGCCACAGCTGTTAAGTTGTGGGTGGAAATACTCAGGTGGGCTAGGTCAGCATGGCTAAGTCCCCAAAATGCACAATAATTGAATTTCATGTTTTCAGACCCTAGACCAGCCACAGAAAAACATGAGTTTTTCATAATATGTTCTCTTTAAGCCTGAGATTTATAACCTTCTCTTTAAGCCTGAAAATCATGACCTTCTGTCTCTTAAGCATTTGGGAGATGTATTTCTCACCCATATTAGAGACTATTTAAACTCTGTTGACAAGAGGACACCTCATTGTGGGGAGGTTGGGGGGGGGCATATAATGTATCACATGTTTAAATACACAGACATTTAAAAACGTTGTATACTAAGGGCATATGGCTGATGTTTATATGAAAAAGAGCTTTATTGGCTCTTAACAACACTAACATGCAGAAAAAGCACTGGCCTTAAAGCTATTTGAACATACAGTGGTAACCCTACTTATGAGTTTAATCCGTGCAGGAGCTGAGCACGTTAGCTGGAATGCTCGTTAGCTGGATGCATTTTCCCCATAAGAATACATGTAAAACTGATTAATCCGTGTCAGCCGGCCAATATACAGTATACTTTAATATGCTAAATAATGTGTTTATATGGGTTTTTTAAACATAAATGTGACGACGGTGATGCTCGTGTAGGCTGGCCGCTAATGAGAGGGAGACCGACGATGCTCGTGTAGGCTGGCGGCTGCATGGTTACACTTATCATATGAAAAGTAAAAGTAAAATTTATCTAAGTTTCTTGTTCACTACCTTTTGCTACCTTAGCGTCACTTTCAACAGGCACTTTCACTTTTACTGGACAGCGGTCAAAGGTATTGACTGACCTCTTCTTCTACGGTAGCATGTAGGAGATGCTACGACCGCAGCGCCCCTAGCAGTTTGGCATACTTGGAGAAATTTATGCTACTCGTTAGCTGGAATTTTACTCGTTACCTGGAACAAAAATATTCCGAGATCTCGATTCGATACCTGGAATACTCGTTAGTAGGGATGCTCATAAGTAGGGTTACCACTGTATTTTAATATTTCAAATATGCAAAAACAAAATTATACATTTCCATGATATTCTGTGCTGAATGTTATGGAAATGTATAATTTTGTTATAATTTAGTTGGGGTACTTTTAATTTCAAGTAATTTACTTTGCACACCACTATTCTTCTAATCAAAATGCTGACTGAGCAGAAGGAATATTTTTGATGATTGCTGCCATCAGTAGACACACCACAGTAAGGAATATTGAAGTTCTTCTATAGCAGGGGTCGGCAACCATTAACACTCAAGCCATTTGGACCCGGTTTCCACATAAAAGAAAACACTGGGAGCTGCAAATACTTTTTTTACCTTCATAATGAAGATAACACTGTATATACTTCTTTTGTTTTGTTTTGTTTTTTTGTTTTGTTTTTGGTGCTTGAACATGTTGGAAATGTTATTATTATGAATAAATATTGACAAATTATGATTTATATTTTACTAATAATTACTAGTTACTATTAATAATATACTAATAATAACTATTAAACATTATTATGAATAATAAAATAATGTAATTAATATTAATCAATAATAAAATATTAATACATTATTACATATTATTAAATAATATTAAACTGTTAAAAGCATGTAGCTTAAAATGATCACCCACTTCTGTGTTTCACCTTTTCAGTCAACTTCACTCTAGTTCATTATCACCAATGTTACACTTATGTTTGGAATATACAGTCACACATAATTATACGTCATTTTTGAGAAAAAATAAGCAGAAATGTAAAGAGACATGTAAATGGATGGCTTATCAGACTTTTAGACGCACAGACACAGACTCAAATGTTAATGTTAATGAATTTTAATATGAAACCTCTGATATTAAAATATCTCTAGCTGACGTGACACAGGCAAAACTAATGCTCAACATGTTAACGACTTAGAGGTGAAAGTCCAGACGCTATTTGACGGAGTTACAGCAGCTACAGCCAATCAAAAGTTAGCAACAAAACGGCAGAGCCAATTGTTAAGCTTGTGGGCCGCCTAAAGGAAAACAGGTTTCTGCTGGGTCCTAATGCTTGCCCAGCTCCATTTAATATGACGTAACATCTCACTCAAGCGAACCGAATGGAATAAGGGGAGGGTGAGACTAGTTTGTTAATGAAATGCTTCTTGAGTAAAACAAAATCCCAGATGTTTGTGAAATTCTGCCCAGACGTTTTTTTTAAGTTTCAAAAAGAGCACATACATACACACACATTATACTTATATATCGCCTTTCTAGACACCCAAGGTACAATCAACACACTTCATATACACACACTCCGGTGAGAAGCGGCAGCCAATCGCGCACAGCGTACTCTCAACCAGAAACGACCGTCCACTTGGAGGACTGCATCGAGCACTGGGGGGATCACCCAGGACAGAGTGCCAATCATATCTGGGCATACATACATTCATACATTCATTCATACACACACCAGGGTAATTTTTAGAGTATCCAATCCACCTGATCTCCATATTTTTGGACTGAGGGAGGAAACCGGAGTCCCCAGAGGAAACCCACGCAGACACGGGGAGAACATGGAAACTCCACTCAGATGTGGACTTGAACCCAAGACCTCAGCGCTGAGAGGCAAACGTGCTAACCACTAAGCCACCGTGCCGCCCTGAACATGTCCAGGTAAAGGACGTCTGGTCACCCTAATTTAAACATGTTTAATAAAGACATGAGTGTCAACATGAACTCAACCATTTGTGATCCAAGACTTAGAATCTTCTCATCTTTATTGCAGCTGGGGGTGGGTGATATGGCTCAAACATAATATTGTGATATTTCAGAGCATTCTGATGATAACGATAAATTTTGTGATATAACAAAAAAACCTGAAATCATAGTTATTCATTTGACAGAATTACCTTAAAATGTTGCTTTGCAGTATTATATAAAAACTAAAAAAACAGGTAAATGTTACTACAATTACTTATTTATTAAAAGTATTCAGTCTCAAATTATAAAAATAAAACTTACTTTTTTTTGTTATTTAGATTGAAAGTTTGCACAAAATAAAAACAAAACCAATAGTACCAAAATCCAACACAAAAATTAAATTGCAGGTGCAGTTCCCCACAAAAAAAGAAAGCTTAAGATCTTTTGAGCATAAATGTAACATACAACAAAAAATATGTTGCCTTTAAATGAGGTATAATTTCCAAAATTTGTGACAAAAGCTGAAAACAAATGAAATGCTGCCTGAAATGATTGCTAATCATTAGCAGAATATAACCATCTAGCTGGTTATCATCATTTATCAAGTTTCAGATTCTTATTCAAGAATACAAGCCTGTTTACTGAAGCAGGCTTCATTGCAGACCTATTACAGGTAACAATGTTCCCTCCTGTGCTGAACAACCTTTCAGAGGCTGCACTAGTGACTTGTATGCACAGGTATTTTGTTGCCAAACGGCTAACCTGAGGAAAGTTAACCCTGTGCACTTTCCGCCAGTTAAGAGGATCACTCTCACTATCTGCTAGAGGACAGACTAGATAGTTGTTTAACTCTGCTTGAATTCTCTCTCTTGGAGATGGTCTTGTTTCTGGTCTGTCACTTGCTGTAGTCCTCTTAAAAAAGCTTCTGAGGTTCTTCTTTGACAACTTTGGATCACTTGGGCCTGGGGTGTCTTCAGCTGATCCTGAAGCTTGTGGTGGTGTTCCAGCTTCCTCTATTCCTCGTAGGAATGATTCAATTTTGCTGACTGCTCTGTCTTTGATTACCTGGCTCTTTTCATGGTCCATGTATCAACTATGGAATCGTGGGTCGAGCATGGTTGCCAAATTCATTAGTTCCACACCCACTGGGTCTTCTTCATACTTGATGTTCAAGTACTCCAGTATTGAGCTTTTTATGGATTTTGTGAGTTCTGTGTCGTTCTCCTTCATGAGAAGAATGCTACTGTTGAACAGCTGAAGGACCGGCTTCAAGCATGAGATAGTAACATAGTCCTCAGCAGACAGAGCATCAGTGAACTCAACCAGAGAACCCAGGGCTTTGTTCACAGAATCCAGAACCTGTAGAACTTGCCATGTGGGGACCAGGTGCCTTGTTGATCATTCAGCCGCTAAGACCTGGGTGATTGGCTTTTCTTGCTCCAACACCCGCTGGATCCTTTTCTGTCTGGACCGCAATCTTGTGGGAGATTCTGTGATGAGCTTGCGTTGAGCTGTTCCATCTCCTTTTTGAGCCTCCAGCAGTGCCCGCTGCCTCTTCCAGCTGTTGGAGAAATGACTCACAATCTTCTTATAAACTGCCACAGCTCTGTCAATCCTGGGATTCTTCATACTTCTCTCTGCATATAAGGTTGGGGAGGGGAGGGGAGGAGAGACAGATGGTGACAGAGATTAAAATCATAGTTTAATTTCACCATTATCCTAACACACAAAATAAATATGATTTATAATTTTCATTTTTATTTCTTAAATCACTATGAATTTATGAAATGTTAAGATTTTAAAATTTTTTAGTGCAAGGCGTAAACCAGTCATGGTCTTCCAAGTGAGATTCTAACATTTTTATGTTTTTCATAATATTAGTGATGTGTCAATTTACGATTAAAGGTGGACCTTATTGTTGGCAAGAACATGCCTATTGATCTCACACAATCTGTAATTTTTCCATTAATTTATTTTTCAATCTTTTTTTGGCATGTAAAGTACACCGTACACAGTAGTGTTTGTATATCATCTAAGAGCAAGTAAAATACCAGTTTAAAACACCGACTCATCAAAATGGTCATGTTCTTGATGTGGTCCTGTCCTTTGATTTTTCAGTCTGTAATGTGGAAGTGCAGGATTATTGCCTTTCAGACCAAAGACCTGTCATTTTTTAAACCATTTTTATTATCTGCACCAACTAAACAATTGGAAAAGAGTTTTCTGACCCATATCATTAACTCTACAACAGTTCAACTGTTTTCTGATGCTTTTTCAGCTTCACATCAACATTATCATGTAGACTCATATTTTATTAACATGAATACTGTGAGGAATGGAGATGGAGACCGGATATATATATATATATATATATATATATATATATATATATATATATATATATATATATATATAATAAATGAGCTTTACTGAAGATTCAGACTGTACAAACAGGCAGTGTAACATAGATGCATACATACAAGGCTGAAGTATCCAGAGGGCTAGACTGAGGCGAAGTCGAATAAGCAAGAGCAGGGTCCAAACACAAGGCAATACAATCCAGGCAAAGGTATCCAAAACAGAAGGCAAGAACGGGGACAAGACAAAAGAGGTATAATAACAAGGCTAGACAGGCAGAGGCAAGATGAACGCTTGGTAAGGCACAGAGTGGCAATACTTCGCATGAGACTGAGGGTGAGGTGAGTATTTATAGGCGGGTGAGATGAGATCCAGGTGATGTCAATATTCAGGTGAGTGTGATCTTTGTACTTGTTTGTGATTGGTTGTGGGAGTCTGGGGCTGGGGTGAGTCATGCTGGGAATTGGAGTTTGTGGGTGTCCGGTGAGTCCTAACAAATACAGAAGGTTTAGTTAATATTTTTAACTCTACATGTTCCAAAATCCTGGACTCTGTTGCCCCACGTAGAATTGGAAAACCAAAGGTAAAAACCATTCTTTGGTTAACCTCTGATATACGTTCCCTGAGACAAGAGTGCAGGAAAGCAGAGGGAAACTGGAAGAAAAACAAACTTCAAGTTTCTTATGAGATTTTCAAAGATTTGTTACGTAAGTTTCAGCTTTCTATGAAAGCAGCTAGAGCAAACTATTTTTCTAACATGATTTCTAGCCACTCACACAATCCTTGGATTCTTTTTAATACTATTAGCACAATTCTTAGTCCAACTGAGAGTCTGTGTCTTGATGAGTCTCTGAATACTTGTGAGGGATTGCTCCAATTTTTTACTAAAAAAATAGACACAGAGCTGGCATTTCCAAAACACCTGTTGAACCGGTAGAGCTCTTGGACAGCTCTGCCTCTCTGACCAGACTCTGTCTCTGTCTTTTTTAGCTGATATTGTTACCCATACAAAATCTACAAATTCTGCATTTGATGCTATTCCCTCCCATCTATTTAAAAGAGTTTGGGATATCATTGGCCCTTGGATATTGTTAATAGTTAACAGTAGCCTTGATGATGGGTTTGCTCCTATATGTTTTAAGCACTCTGTGGTTCATCCACTTATCAAGAGACCTAACTTAGACCCACTCCTGCTATCTAACTATAAGCCAATTTCTAAACTGCCATTCCTTTCAAAAATTCTAGAAAAGGTTGTCTATTCCCAGCTGGAACCACACTTGGCTGATGACATTTTGGATAAGTACCAATCAGGTTTTAGGGCCCATCATAGTACTGAATCAGCACTACTTAAAATGACCAATGATTTATTAATTTCTCTTGATTCCAGCCATTGTGTTATACTAGTCATGCATCTTCAAACCATTGCTGGGATTCAGGGGAATGCTTTAGGCTAGTTTGCATCATGACTGTTCATTTGTAGTTCAAATGGGCAAATGTATGTCCTCTGCAGTTCAGCTAAACTATGGTTTACCTCATGGCGCTGTTCTGGGCCCCGTCCTTTTTTCACTTTATCTGACACCTCTGGATAAAATCTTTCAGAAATTTGGGATTTCTTACCATTGTTATGCAGATGACACCCAGTTGTACCTCCCACTCAAACCAGGGGACAATCACTCCTTCCACAAGCTCTGAATGTATGAAGGAGTTTCGAAACTGGCTATCTGGCTTAATGATAAAAAGACAGAGATAGTTATGTATAATACTGAACTAATTGGCAATAATTTGAAATTCCTCTTTCCAAATCTTTCCCTCTTTGTTAAAAACCTAGGTGTTATTTTTGCCTCTTCTCTTAAATTTGACAGACAAATTAATTCTGTTGTCAAAAGTAGTTTTTATCAGACTCTGCAGTCCTACTTGACCATAAATCAGTGGTCGATGCATAGTAATCAGCAGATGACAGGAACACTTGAACCTTTTTTACGGTATTCTTCATACATGTCTGGGAGTGCTGTCTTGGAAAAATATTTCCTTTTTGGGAAGGTGTATCGTGGGTCTAATTTCTTAACAATATTATTGCAACCTTCCTTACTTAAGGTTTGGATTGGCATCGTATCTTTCACCCAAAAAAATTGCGACAACTTGGGTAATATCTTTCCAGCGCTTGCTTGATTCATCATTCGGGGTACATCTAGCTAGTGACTCGGTGATGCCATGCTGAACTAGCTTATGTTGTTTTGGTTGAGTAATTTTAGCTGCCAAACTTTCCTCAGACTTTCAGGCAATCCTGTTAAATATTTTCAGACAATACTGTGCTGATGCTTGAGATAGTGAAATAAGTTAGACGTATTTCACCCTTTTGAATTTACAGGTTTCTTGCACTCCTTGCATATTACTGTGGTCTGTTCTGTATTTGCTCATTTATATCCAAAATAATTCCACACCACTGAAGTACCTCGTTTCTTAGGAATTAATTCCTCAGAAGTAACGCTTTCAGCCATGTTTGCATTCACCTTTACAACTTGAATATCACTGCATGACCCAAGTGAGCGTAATCCTCTGCGTGTTGGGGTGACGTATTTATGCCATGAAATTAGCATAACACCTAAACAGGGTTCCCACTGTTCTTCATTACTTTTTTTAAGGACTTTTTTTGGACTTTTAAGGTCTAATTCAACCCATTTTCAAGGACCAAACGGTTGAACGTCCATCCAAATCAGGGGTTTGTTTTCCAAATTGTTGCATGGTCGAAACATTTTCAAGATGTTCACAAGAGTAGCCCCTACAAATTTCATGACTTATTGGAGGGTTATCTAAAGTAAGAGTAACTCTATATTACTCATAAAAATGTAGATATTGCTGAAACATCCCAAATATTAAAATAAATGTGACAAATATTTGACTTGTTTGCACTGACTTTATTTAAACTCCAATAAAAACATGATTATGAAATACATGTACGTGTATATCAAAGCAGCAGTACTGATATAATTAGGAACGTCGGAATTCCGAAATCTGTGTGACCTTAGGAAGCGCTATTTCAATATTTCTGTTAACAAGCACGAGTCTGTAAAGATTTAGAAGACTTTTAGTTTTATTTTAGTGAAATAGACTGAGGTCACATATTTTGATAGACAGCTGTCAGAATGTGTGACCTCTCGGTTACAGCCTTACTGTACACTCCACTCATAAATGCTTTATTGACAAAAACAAGTAAAAGTAAAGGTAAGTAAAAATAAGTAATCTGTAAAGATTTAGAAGACTTTGAACTTTAATTTACTGAAATACAGTGAGGTCACATATTTTGATAGACAGCTGTCAAGAAGTCTAAGCTCTGGATAAAGGCCTAATTATTAGATTTTACTTTTTGTGTCACCCAAGAAACCTGTGTTTACAATAACTACATAAATAAAATGTTGTATTTAATTAGCAGATAAAAGATTAGGGGGCAGATTCACTTAATGTATTTTAATTGTTCACATATGCTTCCCTAATGCTTTGTACTGTGTGTGTGTGTGTGTGTGTGTGTGTGTGTGTGTGTGTGTGTGTGTGTGTGAGAGAGAGAGAGGTCAGAGCTGTGTTACTACAGAATGTAATGTTAGTCACATCAGTCTTTATTCACTAACTCACAAACTTTATGGAGTTGTGTGCATTAAAACCTCAGCCTGAGGACGTTTTTACAGATATTCTTGTCTATGAACATAATTAAGTATCAACGTGAACATTAAATGTAAATACGAGCATTGATGATTGCTAAGCTTTCCAAACACTGTGAAAATAATTAAAATCGCGTATTGATACGTAATCTGTGTAGTGCGCTCGTGCTTGTTAACAGAAATACCGAAATAGCGCCTCCTAAGGTCACACGTTTCGACGGTCACAGATTTTGGTGTAACACCTGTACCTCGAGCCATGCATATTGGAAATAGCACATTTCTGGCATTGTGAAATGTCTTTGATATCCAACAATTGACCAAATTCCATGAATAAATCCATCACAATGGGAAAAGAATCGGCACTGTCCCCGAACACTTCAACCTGTCAACAAGCCTCCATCACATTCATGGTATTCATTGTCTGACCGATTCGGGAGTTCTGGAAACTACCGAAGGTCGTCACGTGACATACCTCAGAGATTGGGGCGGGAAGTACAGGTCGTCACAGTAGCAGCCATGCACTCCCGAATTTTTCTTTTCAGATTTTTCAGGAAAAGTGTTTTTATGAAATAGTGAAGGAAGAAAAATAATGGACAAAACTCTTTTTGACTCGAACATTAGATTTTTTGACTTTCATCCTTTTCCCTGGAATTTAAGGATATTCAAGTACTTAAATTTTGCACCACCAAATTTCATGAATTTTATGGACCCGTACGAACCCTGCTAAACTGTTTTACAGCTTCTTATTCATCTCCATTAAGTCTTCTGAGTCATCAATTTAATAAAATTGATATTTCAATCAATATGTATAAATCATACATCAAATGAAAGGGTTGATTCTCAGGATTATGAGAAAAATAACTGTTAAGC
>BRDA01078200.1:0-11686 GCA_036984385.1 Crenuchus spilurus
GGATTTGTTGACACTGTGAAATTTTGAATCAACATATTTCTCCTTTAAAATGTTACATTTACTCAGATTAAACTTCTGATCTGTCATCTATGTTCAATTACCAATAAAATACTGACATTTGCCATCTCCACATCATTGCATTCAGTTTTTATTCACAATCTGTTTAGTGTCCCAACTTTTTTGGAATCCGGTTTGTAGTAACATTATTTGTATTATTAACTGAATCATTCAAACAGATACAAACTTTAATGCCTAAGTGTATAGTGGCCATACTGGGATACTGTCAGTAGGAATCAAAGTCGTGAGCCTCTGCCTCATATCCATGACTTCCAAAAGAGGTGTGTAGCTGAGATGGGGCCTGAAAGTCCTGTACAGTGCCATGCATTATTCCTCTCTTCTTTCTGCAACATACTGACAATGCAACATGCTGAATCAGCATTGAAGATGACAGTGATTTATCCTGAATGCTAGACTGCCTCATTCCAGGCATGGCTGATGTGCTAATTCATCAAAATAAAATTCAACTTGACATTGTAATTGATCTAGAAAATGTATAAATGGGACATGCAAGGATGTGCATTATTTTCTGCTAGATGTATACTCTGAAAGTAATCCCTGTGATGTCCAGCTTGCGAAAACAGCATATGGATCCCAAACTCTTTGTATATCATAATCAGGGTTGTATAGAAATCCTATAAAGGCTGATTATTTGCTCTCAGAGAAAAAAAACTAGGGCAGCACCTTTCCTGTCATTGGGGTGTAACCCAGAAAAGTATGTCTTCATTACTTTTAGGGAACATAATTGTTCCAGATTCTGTTGTAACATGTTTATTTTAAGTTGACTTCAGTCACCCTCCCCTGACTCCAGATACTTCTGTCTCCTGGGAAGGTGAGTCTTAAGTACCTTTGAGGTAGGCAGTTGGATCGTAAGGTACATTTACATTGTTTGCTCCTTAGTGGAGAAAAATGTACATGTGCAGTGCCTTTTTCTGACAGTACACTTCTATAATAAGCACATTCTTTGGGGTGTGTTTTGGAAATTGGATGTTCAGGCGCTTAGTTTAAAAGCCAATAATATGGGCTTAGCTAGACTGAAGATATGATGGGCTTGACTATTCCTGCAAACAAACATGATTATAATAATCACAGTTAATGGAGGGGCAAATTTTTCCTCCCTGGTTCTAATCTGTGGAAGTGTATCATGAAACTCAATGCTAAGTCATTCATGCATTCATGAATCGGACCCATCACAACCCTCCACCTGCATTAAAGAATTGACCTGCATTCTCACTCTGCTGCTTTCAGTTACTGATGTTACACTCCCCTCCTTGCTCCCCCCACCACCAATGCAGTCCCAATCCTGTAGTCTGGGGATAGGTTCTGCCCACTGCCTTCCTTCTTCTCAGCAAGACCTTCTATGCACTGATGCTCTGAGACCCAGTCCCAGGATGAGGCTTACACCAAAAAGACTTGATTTTTATTAATACTTATACTAACATGTAATTCTACAAATTAAATTATGTAATTAAAATCGATGACATTATAATTTCCTGAGTGAGTTTTCATGACAGAACTGGGGCCATCACCCCTTTATCACTGTCTTCATCCACTATCCTGTTCTTAACAATACATTTACAGTAGACTGATACTGTATTTAGACTTGACTATATTTAGATATACTGTACATGATGTATATGTTAAATATAAAGATCATGTCAAAGGTAATGAGTGCCTGCACTGCTAGTAATAAACATGTCCATTTTGAATGCAGTGTTGCTACAGTTTTTATTCATAGACATATTTGAACCTTTGACCTTTGAACCTTTCATCCTGTTCATTTTGATCTTGCTCATTATATAGATTACATTGAACCTTTATTATCTCATAATATCACTCTTAATTATGCATATGTAAACAGCCTGCACCTTTAAGGACAGCCGTGCTCTTGAAGAGTCAGTTTTATGCCGAGAGATTGGAAGCAGGACTCCCCTCCAAAAAAAACAAAACAAAAAAAAGCACCTCAGGTACTGCCATTTTGAATGGGAACCTCATAAATTAAGGGCACAATTACCCATGTAAGTCAATTAAGGTGCATATTAATTACCTAGAATGAAAGTGGCGGTGTGTCCGCGGGGGCTTCAGAGGGTGCAAATGAGTTGAAGAAGGTCTAATTAGGATGATGTAATCTGAAGGTACAAAAAAGCAAGCAGTCTCTGCAGTAATTGAAGCAGGCCTCTTTAATGAACAATCGGTTGATTGCGTCTATGTGAATGCTGTGCAGTCTTGACAGACTCAGTGCAAGCGGCTGCTCCAGAGCTAGTCTGCAGTAGTGGCACTGCAGTGCAGTGGCCAGGAAAAGTAATAAAGTTTTAGTGTTAGTGCTTTCTGCTCAGCAGCACCTGGAATGGGACGAGGGCTTTAGAGACACATGTTCTTCTGAAACCAAACCAAAGCTGAAAAATGAGGATCTATCCAATTCATGTTATGTAAGCGCTTTTACCCCTCAGAATGAACAGCCAGAAAATGTACTGAAACTGCTGGAGAATTCATTAGCACAAAATTTATTTTTCATTACATACAGCCCAACTCATAAGAAGTCGAGGCAGTGGAAAATGCAAATATAAAAAATGCAGTGTTTCTTACATTTACTTTGATTTTTATTTCATTGCACAGTATGAACCCAAGATATTTAATGTTTTGTCTGATCAACTTTATTTCATGGAGTACATTCCAAATAAAGTTGGGAAGGTAAAGCATTTACAACTATGTAATGTTGACATTCCTTTTCACAGCAATTAAAATACATTTTGGCAAAAATGATACCAATCGCTAAAGTTTTTCAGGTGTTATTTTTCCACACTCTCCCTGCAAACTGGTCTTAAGGTGTGCAGCATAACATAGTTGTCATTGTATCCATACCCTCTTCTTTCACAGCTATGGTATGCCCTTTTAATGTGTGCAGCTTTTGGTTTTGTATTGTCTTGTTGGAAAATGCATGTACATCCCTGGGGAAAAATCACTTCTTAAAGGATGTATTTGCTGCTTTAAAATCTCAATGTACTTGTACCCCACACAACCCCACATGACAGACCTTGGCGGTTGGACTTGCTGCTGATAACAGTCTGGATGGTCCTTTCATTTTTGGTCCAGAGTGCATGGTGTACAATTCTTCCAAACAAGATCTACAAAACAATTTTGTCTGACCTCAATACACATTTTTACTGTATGAATGCACTCTTTCCCATTATGTACTGGAATTCCTCCAGATTCCTTGAATTATTTAATGATATTATGCACTGTAGAAGAAAATCTTTCTTTAAGGAACATTGTATTTAAACATGTAAATGTAAATATTTTTCAGGCACTTGTGGATAAAGACATCACCTGTTTAAAATCACATAATAATTTAGTTATTTTTTAATAACAAGATTATTACAAATCATAAATTTGTCCCATCCCAACTTTTTGTGAATGCACTGCAGGCCTGAAATGCAGAAATGCACATTAACAAATGCAATTCAGTTGACTAAACAAAATGTGAAATACTGTCTGTATTGAAATGCATTTTTGTAATTTTCATTTTCTTGTGAGAGGTATGACCTGTCATCATTAGGAAAGGTCAGGTCATGCAAATTTCAAATCTCCTCTAAACAGCAGGTACTAACCACTGGAAGCAACCCACAAGCTCTGCTGCTTAGGAAACACTCTGACCCAGTTATTTGGCTATAATTATGTGGCTGTTGTCAAAGTGGCTCAGGTCTGCATGCTAGCATATTCTTCTACACCATCTAACATGTCTACTATGGGAATCAAGTGTTTGCTGACCATCTAATGTATCCCAGACTGTGACATGCACTGCTGTTATAAGAAATCAATGGCATTTGATTATCACCATCTGCAAGAGGCATTAATGTTGTGGCCTATTGCTATATCAACATAGCAATGATAGAGGTGGTTGCAAAATTAATTACTGTATATTAACTGGTTACTTTTGGATATTTTTTATCAATAGCCCCATGTGAACAAATGGTTTGAAAAGGGAAATATGGTTTGATCAGTTTTTCCTAACCTGTGATTGGAAAGCTCAAAGTATATACAGTATTTTGCAAGACAAATGACAATATAAAATATGAGCATTAATGGGTTAAGATGATGCATCAGTAGTTTGGTTGGTGTATGTAGTGAAATTAGATTTTTTCAGCTCATAACCCTCGGCACGTACAGCCCTTTCCCTGTGATTTGTTATCATTAACATATGTATATATCACTATAATGAATTTCTGTCATTCTTTAACAGTCAAGTCTCAAAACATTGATTTACTGACAAATATATATGGCTTTAAGCCACATGGAGCATTGCAGGTGCTAATGACTGTAAATTTGACAGAAAATGCACATGAAAACACAGGAGAAATGTTTGTTTATACTATATTGTTAAAAACATAGTTAATGTTTATGACCACACGTTTATATGAATATGTACTTATCCACGACTGATACTCTATTAGTATACTGCATTGCATTTATATTTAATTATCTTCCCATATTGAATTACATAATTTGATATTTTCTACATAGTGTAGGCTTTATGATTGGCAGAAATTCAAATCTGAAAGCTCCACATTCTAGCTTTCTGTCTGAACTCTGCATGAACTCTGTGAACATTTGGACTTCAACAGACCTAATAAAAAGTAGCAATTTGCTGAATTACAAAATAAAATTGCAATGCTATATGTGTACTTACATTGTCCTAGTAAAAGCATCTGTACATGTAATTCAGCGCAAAGGACTAGTAGGTCCACAGCATAACTGGATACCTGTATTAACGATGATTTAAGGTTTAATTAAGGTGAAATAGTCAACCATTTTCCTTTAATAATGCAAAAAATGGAGTCTCAGACATCTCAGACTGATTTTTGCTAGTATTTACAGCTGGATCATTACATTGCACTGAAATGGCTTCTCCTCCCATTCTTCGTGGCACTGTTGGCCCTTTTATCTCTCACCTTACTAAAACATCGGGTAAGCATTTTTCTTACTAATAATGCCAATCCCTCTCCAATTAACCTAATTATATTCTAAAAACAAAACTAATGGATGTCCCAGTACTTTGGTAGCGGAGTTTATACAGTCATTCAACCGTAACTGATGTGGGAGATGTACTCATATAAAGTGATATTCACAAATATGCAAATAGAAGAAAGGCAAAACTTAGAGGATGGGTGTTGTAAAGTGTCTGCAAGCCTATTTCTGGTGATCTATTAGCCTACACTTTCCAACATACAGTATCTGGCACTCACATGTTGCTGAAGCCTTTAATTGACTTTATTAAGTGCATTAGGAAAGAATTATAACTCAACTCAAATACAAGATGGTACATCTGCAAGGGCACAGCCGTCACTACAAGAGTCTTACTGAGAACAGAATTTAGTTTTGGGATCAAATGTAGGCAAATAAGTTACTGAACTACACTGTGCTGTACTGTAGCTTCCTTTCACCCTGTTCTTCAGTGGCCAGGACCACCACAGAGCAGGTATTATTTTGTGGCTCATTCTCAGCATTGCAGTGACACTGATGTGGTGGTGGTGTGTTGGTGTGTATTGTGCTGGTATGCTTTTAAACACCTCAGTGTCACTGCTGGTCTAAGAGTAGTCCACTACTCTCAACAGTATCCTGTGGGGAGTGCCCTGTGACACCCGTGATGAACTAAACAATGACCAACACACACTGTGCAGTAACAGGCGAGCTACTCTCTCTAATTTTAAATCTACAAAATGGGTCAACAGTGTCGGTCTGTAAACACAGTGTTCAAAATCTCCAGCAGCTCTGCTGTGTCTGGTCAACTCAACACACACTAACACACCATCACCACATCAGTGTCACTGTAGTGCTGAGAATGATTCACCACGAAAATAATACCAGCTCTGTGAGAGTCCTGATCACTGAAGAACAGCTAAAAGGAGGCTAATAAAGTATACAGAGAAACAGATGGACTACAGTCTGTAATTGTAGAACTACAAAGTGCACCTGTATGGTCAGTGGAGCTTATCAAAGGATTTTAATGAAGTGACTGAGAGATGTATATCATTAATGTACATTATGCATTGTAAAAGCCCTTCAAAAATAAAATATTTAAATAAAATTAAGAAATTTAAAATAGCCTTTGTAATCTCTGAGAATTTGAGTAGGCACAGCTGTTAGGGGAGATTTCTGGGTATTGTGCCCAGAGTGGTTCAGTGGGTGTACCACTATGATCTGAGGATTCCAAGTTCAAATCCTAATCATGCTGCTTGCCATCAATAGCCTGGGGCTTCGAGAGAGCAGAATTGGATGTGCTCTCTCTTCAGGTGGGCAAGATGGCGTACTCTCCCTAGCATTGTAAACAATGTCAACTGACTCATTCGTCTGCCAGGTGATCCATCAGAACTGGGGATCTGAGCTTTCCTCCAAGCATGCAAACTGCCCAGCGGTGATGTATTGCCAGCAGTTTGGAACAAAAGGATGCCTGTGCTCATCTGCCCCCTCCCAAGAGAGTCAGGGATATTGCAAGTCATAGTGATAGTGAGAGGTGATAAAAAGGGCCAGACTTAATTGGCCACTCAAATACACTGGGTTAAAATCAGGTGGAAAAATAAAAAATAAATAAAAAATAAAACATCCACAAATGCTGCTGCATCATATACTCATATACTTTATTATATAGTAGAATGGTGAGGTAGGACAGTGTACATTTCTGAATTCAGTTTTGGTGTCTCCAACAGTGAAAGTGAGTTTATAGGCTTTAATACAGCTGTTTACTCTCCACGTTTTATGCAAGACATCATAGAATGTAAGAATATCATGGATACACTAGAATAGGAGATAATATTCCATAAACAAGCATGAAAAAGATGTAATGTTAGCATTTTTAAATGTAAATTTAGTGTGTGCAGTCAGCGCAGTCCAAATGTGTGTGGTTGGAAGTGTGCATGAGGGAAGCCTTGAAAAGCTCCAGCAATTTGAGTTGATCCTGGTGGTGTTTCATAAGTGTTTTAATAAGGCCCACTGAGAGAGAGTTAATCAACACAGAGAGGCTTTTTAAATGTAGTGGCAAAATACCATTTAGAATGATTGCTAATGATATGTCCCCCAATGTGAGTGCAGCACTCTAGTCTAATCTACAGGGCAGTGCCAGACACAATACAATTGTGTTTTTTTGGCAAAATAATAAACACAACAAGTATTTCAACAAGACTAATGATTGCTACACATTGATACAAGTGTAGTCAAAAACTTGTGTACAAGTGTACTAGAAGCTAGTGAACAATTTAGTCAACAGCAGCACAATTTGAAATGTGCACAACTTGCCCAATTGGAGGCATTAATTGTAACAAAACAAAGGGCTGCAACTAACAATGTCTAAACAGATTCAAACATTAACAGCACAATTCATTTTCACAACATATTTCCCTAGTTTGATCCTTCAGATCATCCATAGTTCCAGTCTGAAGGACATTAGATTACATCAACTTTTTTCCAATATGATTGCACACATGCATTTAACCCATCCATGCAATGAAACACACACAAGTGAACAATATCCACAGTGACTGTGTAACAGTTTGGGGTTAGTTGCTTTGCTCAAGGGCACTTCAGTCATTACCTGCCCGAGGATTGAACCGGCAACTGGTTCCGAAAGTCTACAGCTTTTAACCACATAAATCTGGCAGCAACATGCCAAAAAGACAGAAAAGTTTTAATCTGAAGCAAGAGGAGTTTCATCACATGCTTATCATCACTGTACAAAACAAAGGATATTCATCATAGTGCATCAGTGGTAAGAAGTGGAGCTTTCTATATATCACTGTATAAAGGTGCACAAGGCTTCTTTTCTAAAATATGATTGATGTGACATCAAAAAATTAGAATATCTTGAATAAGTTTAAACCAAAATTTAAATCAAAATGTTCCAAGTGCCTCAAATTATTAGAATATTTTATTTTCAGTTTGAATAAAGTACTATTCAAACAGAATAAATGCTGTGGATCTCTCAGGGAACTGCTACATTCGTAATATTAAGTCATTCCTGAACCAGAGACAGTGTGCCTGGACTAAGGAAAAAAAGAACTGGACTGTTACTCAATGGTTCAACATCCTCTTTTGAGATGAAAGTCAGTTTTGCATTTTATTTGAAAATTGAGGTCATAGAGTCTGGAGGAAGAGTGATGTTTAACAGATTTTTAAAATGTTGTTAATGCATTTTCAGTAGTTGAGCGTGCACTGCGATAGTGCAAGCTCATTCAGAGAAGATTTCAGATCACTTAGAGCTTATTGTTCTGATTAAACTGAGGAACAATAAAATACCAGCATTGTAGGACCTGTCAGTCTACAGCTAATCTACACACTGGTTGGTAATACTTACATACACTCAACACACTCAAAAATAAGAACTGACAGGTATATTTATCAATGCGTCACATCATCTTTTCTTTCAATTATACTTTTTAATTGTTTGAAAATGGCAGATACTAATTGTTGCAGCTTTGTAGGTGGAATTTTTGCTCATTCTTGTTGCAAACAAGCCTTGAACTGCTCATCAGTCTGTGGTCACTGTCATCTGATTCTCCTCTTCATAATGTTTCACACATTTTCAATAAGAGACAGATCTGGACAGCAGGCAGGCAGATGAAGCACAAACAAAGCCACACTGTTGTAACTCATACAGTTACAATGAGGCCTGGCATTGTCCAGCTGACATGCAGCCATCTTGACAACAGCATATGTCGCTCCAAAATATATAAGCCTCCACATCAAAACTACCTTCACTTATATACAGATCACACATACTATAGACACAGATGCACCCACATGCCATAACAGATGTTTTTTAACTTTTGCACATTGTCATTTATTTGTTATTATTATTTATTAGTCATGTCATTTATTCCCAAAAGAAGCTCTGACCACAGGACATGTCCACTGTCTTTTGGTCCATCTCAGATGACATTGAGCTGTGAGAACTCACTGGTGATTCCACGCTAAATTTCTTTCTGGTTGCATGTCTTGAGGCAGTGGTGGACTGTGTTAAGTGACAGTGATTTCCCAAAGTACTCCCAAGCCCATCACGTTAGCATGTCAGTTTCTCAAATAATATGGCCTGAGGGCTTGGTGGTCACACATTCAGCAGCAATTTCCTTTTTTGGCCTTTATGCACCAAGATTTCCCCTGACTCCCTGAATCTTTTCCTGACATTATGACCTGTAGGCGGTGAAATGTACATTTTTTGCAATGTTGCACTGAGAAACATTGTCCTTGAACTCATGGACAAATCTCTCACCAAGTTTGGAAGAAAGTGGTGAACCACAATCCATTCTTGCTTGTAAAGACTAAGCTTTTAGTGGATGATCTTTTTACACTCAGTTTAGATGACCTCACCTTTTCCCAGTGAAGTGCTAATTGTGGAACCTTGTGGAATAGTGTTAATAGTATGTTCAGTCCTATTTTGTCTCTAAATTATGTTAACAGTAGCAGCTGGCTAATAAAAGATGCTAGGGTGCCGCAGTCCATGGTGGAAATATTTTTTTATTTCATTTTTAAAATAAACATTTTCAAAATAATAAATATCTACATATTTTATAGATATATGTGCTAAACATGCACAATAACATGTAATATAACATTTATTGAGGGGAAATTAGCTTCCAGGTTCATTCGGTCTCTTTTCTGAGGTGACAGAAATATCACCCAGTCGGAGAAGCAGCAGCCAATCACTGATATGCTGACACAAGATACTGCATAGCAACAGAAATTTAGCCAATCAGCGTCCTCAAATCAGTTGTCTAAAGGGCTTAATTTATCACCTCAGCAGAGTCAGTCAGTGGTTTTATGAATGTCTAAAATTACTGACATGTACTACATGTCTCTAGAAATGCTAATATTTAATAGTGCTTTTATTCATTCTATTGTATATGTTTCTGAACCAGACTCAGTTGGTAATCTAATGATACATACTGTACTTTCTATCTTTACACATTTACATGTAAAAACAGATTTAATTAACTATTAGACTTTAATGCCAATTGAACAGTCAGTGACTTTTTTCACAGAGCACTGCTATCCTACAGTTTGTGTTCAGTAATACTGGGATGGTTGTGGATATGACTTACACAGCCCACCTAGAATATTTTGTCATGGTTTGTCATTGAAAACACTGAAAATATATATATTTTTCCTGTTAAAAAAAGGTTAAAGTGAATTCAAGTGAAAATGGACTTTAGTTTTTATTGCTTTTTTATAAGCATAAATGGGGTACAGTCTTAAAAGTGAATATCCAGAAATCTCCCGTTTCTGTGCAAATTCACAGATGGCCTTGGGGAATATGAGAAGATGGCTGACAGCATGTTATACTTGAGTTTGTTGAACTACATAAACAGTATTGAATTTTACTCTACTGTAGGTGGTGCCCTGCTCTCCCCTTTGCCATGTAGACGGCTAAAATATTTAAAGGTTAACAAACAACTGCCTCTGTCTTTGTGTATGTTCCCTTATGCTTTAGTCTCACTGTTAGTACGTTGTTCATGACAAAAACACCTCTGTAACAGTATGAAAACATGATGCATGAGTGTTTGTCACCTCAGCCCAGTACTGCTTTAAACAAAACCACACCATAGCCATAAATCTGCTTCTCTGCAGATCTGCGATAAGTACAGTGACTTGGACTACTGCCCAATGTATTGTCTCACCTGGAACTCATTACAGGATAATACAGCATGGAGTGTTTTCTCTACTCTGGAGAACTACATACACTTCTGCTCACAGAGGAATGTGGAGCATCTTAAGCACCTCAGATAAATAAACGACCATTGACATACTGTCATTTTCATAAGAAAACCTTGTATCTTTAAAACTGTTTCTTTAAAGAAGAAAGAAACTTTAAAACAAAAAACTTTTTTGGTTTGGAAGGTTTGCTCTTCACCATTTCTGATTTTGCCTGACTGTTTCATGATGATTGAATCAATAGAAATGGTCCATAATTTCCTTGAATAAATTCTACTTACATTAATGTGAACTAAAGTTATGAATGTTTTTAGAATTCTCCTGTAAAGTAAATATGTCCAAGTTTTTATTGCGACAATGACAATATATAATTAACAGGTTAAAACTTTATTGTAGGGCACAGCTATACAGTATATATACACACACACACACACAAACACACATACATAGAGTATATACAGTATATATTTCTATACAGTGGAACCTCGGTTACTGTTTGCCCTGGTTACCATACCATTTAGTTATCATTGAGTTTTTCCGGATAAATTTTGTCCCAGTTATCGTTCATCCACCCGGTTTTCATCGACACACATGTGCCTCGCTGCTAATTTTGTGAAAACATAGCATACACCCATGCATTCTTCACTCACCCACACCTTCGTCATACATTCTGACTTTGTTTCTCATTGTTTTTCTGGCTGTGTTTCTTGTCGATAATGCTCAAAACAAACTAAAACATCAGTCACATCGCATCCTTTACCCACGATTGTTTTGCACTCTGCTACAACTGACTGGTGTGCTCACTTATTTATACATGAGACAAACAGTCACATGACGCTTTGTTCCAACCTAGGCATGGTCATAATATTCTTATATATATATATATATATATATATATATATATATATATATATATATATATATATATATA
>BRDA01078211.1:0-14011 GCA_036984385.1 Crenuchus spilurus
TAGGCAGTGCTCCCAGTCATCACTGGTGAGAATGTACCAACATTGGCCTCCAACTTCCCCAAATCAGCATCTGATCCAGTCCAATTTTGTGCTGACTTTACCTTGCTTCACCCTGCTACAGTTTTGGTGTCAGATATGACAGAACACCTTCAGAGGTCTTATAAACTCTAAGTTTCCCATTATTGTTAAATGGTAGAGTGAGCATTACATCCAAAACTCTCTCTCCTAGATTTTCTTAATACTATGAAATTTCTGGGAAACTGGGCCCTGTTTTGGTGTCATGTGGAGGACTGACAGCATATTAGCCATATTTGCTCTCATAATTGCTCCCCAACTAAACACTTTTAGAACAGGAATAAATTTTGTCTTTGTATTTTTTTTACAGTTGAGTTACAACACTAATAGGCTTTTAACCATTTAACCATTTAAAAGTTTTATTTAATTATTCTTTTATTGAAATATTCTTTATTGCAACTCCAAAACAGATTATTCAAGGGGTCCTTAATAAATTATTGCACAATCTTAATAAAGTGGGTTTATGTAGAACTAAAAAATGTGTTCTTCAAAAGGCCTGGCTGACACTGAAGAAATAAATTATATAATAAAAGTTATATAATAGCGTTTTGGTTTTAATTCTTTCCTCGTAAAAGGTTTTTTTTTTTTTCATGAAATTGAATAACCATTTAACCAGGCATATAACCTTTTAGTAAGTGAGTGGTTTCTTTGAGTTGACATGATTTAATTGTCAAGAACCACTAAAGAACTGTTTTAAGAACCATTCCAGCTAATACAAAATAATTCTTCACAAGGTAAAATATTTTATCTCTTTACTGGAAAACCCAACATATAGTGCCATATCAAAAATTGTTATTTCAATTAATTCAAAAAAGGTAAACTGTTATATTTGATATTTAAGAGATTAAGATTAAGATGAACCAATTTGCCAATGTGATTTTTCACACAATGGAATTTGACCTTCGCATGTAACCCATTCGTGCAGTGAACACACAAGGCTGTGAGAATTTGTGCCCGAAGCGGTGAGTAGCCCTTATCCACCAACACCCGGGGAGCAGTTAGGGGGTTAGGTGCCTTGCTGAAGGGGATTGAAACGGCAACCTTCCGGTCACAAAACCAGATCCTTACCACTAGGCCATGGCTGCCCCCTAACTAGGCCATGGCTTATTTCATGTAAAGTGAATTGAAAAAATGAAAAATGTATTTCAAGCCTTTTTGTTTTACTGTTGATCAGGACATAATCTCCCAGAACTAAGCTTCTAACCACAGCTTGAGAATTGTGCTTGAAACCACACAACTTTACAACAGTTTGCAAATGTTTGTTGGAACTACAGCTTTGGGAAACACCTGTGTCGCTTAATGATGGACTTTTGTAAGGTATCAATATAGTTACTTCAGTAGTTAGGAAATAAGCTTTTGGGAAACACCAAAGTATGTCTTTTAATAATCTCAAATTATTAGAATGTTTCATTTTGCATTCGACTAAATTACTATTCTAATAGTATCAACATTAAAACAAAAAGATCTCAAAATATGTCACTTAATATTAATGAATAAAAAACATGACTAATATGCTAAACGTTTGGAATTAAATTACATTTTGGCACCATGTAGAACCATTTTTGCTGAAAATGTGCAGTGAAATTATTTCTTGTATATCTATTATTTAAATTAATTTTCATAATATCAATGAAGACTTTGTGTTAGGTGTTTGTATGAGATGACGGCAGAAAGAAAAATGTTAAGAGCTCTTAGACAAGGCCATCTGCCAGGGTCTGGCTCAGAAAGCCTGTTTTGCCCCTCGCCTTTTATTATTACTCACAATGTTCAAAAAGAAAATGACATTGGAAACTTTATCTGTTCATGTGTAGCCATTAAGAGAAGCTCTCTACTCCGTCTGTAAAACTGGATTGTTTTTCTCTCTTTTTATTTCACTTTTCTCCGGAACTTTCACTCAGAATTGCATCATTTAGTCCATTATTCTCAGAAGTTTGACTAGTTGGGGAGATTGAAATAATTTTGATTTAAGAGTTTTGAGAAGAAAAAATATCAGAAAAATAATATCCTCCTAAACTAGGATGGTACCCTCAGCATGTTTACTTAGTTAGGTAGCATAAGTCTGCTGCTGTTTATAGTAAATATTGAATTTGCTACTACTGTTGAATAAAGCTTAAATACTGTATACCCATTTGAATGTATTGCACATTTAAAAAATGCTGCTATAACAATATTTTGTTGCTGTTTTATGAAAAAAAATCCTTCACTGTGACAAAAAGATCACCAGTTTGATTCAATGAACAATCAATACAAATCCACAACTGAAGCAAGGCACCTAACTACCTAACTGCTCCCTGGGTGCTGCAGCAGGTGGGTGCTCATTGCTCTGGGAATGTGATCTCATGTTCTCCTAGTGTGTGTACTGTGACTAATAGTGCTTTATGTGCCCACTACTGTATGTATGTATGTATATCCACTCTTGAAAGGGATTTATCTAAGGGTATCACTAAAAAGTACCATTACATGATCAATGAACCAATAAAAATATATAATAAAATGAAGTAATTAACTGATATTAAAGGTTGCTATATTGTATTCCTTATTGTTATACTCAGTGATGCACTGGTTGGTGCTACACTGCCTATTTTGCCTTTCTGACCATGTCATTCATACAGTACTTTATCTTATCATTGAATGTGGTCTCTATTTACTGTATTGTACAGTTTGCACTTACATTCTGTTGCATCATGGTCCTGGAGGAACATTATACATGAAATGAAATAAAAATACTCGACTTTATCTAAACTTACTCAGACTCCTGGTTACTACATATAGACAAATGCAAAAGTTCACAATTAAAGGCACAGTATGTAGTTTCCAGGGACATCTAGTGGTTTAGTTTCCATATTGCAACCAACTGAAAACTCTTTCCACAGCCCCCCCCCTTCCAAACACAAAGGAGTCTCTACGGTGGGCGTAAGATGTCATAAATCTTTTGATACTCCCAAACGTGATGTCTAATAGCAGCTTTAGAGCTAGTGATATGTCAAGTGGTGAGATTAATTTTAATTAGAAATTTAGGAAATGTAATATGTAAAATTATCATAGCTATAATGCAGGTGAAACATATTTTCTGCACTTCAGTAGTGCTATTGTAAACGTTAGCTGTTTTCTGTACAAGCAAAGTGACAAAGTAAACACATCAAACTGCTTCACTGTAGACAGATAATGCAGGCAGGATACACATTTTTCTCTAGTCAAGGTAAGCTTGCCATGCTCTGAAGGTAAGCTTGCCATGCTCTGAAGAAGGCACTTCAGCCAATACGTAAGCTTCTAATAAAGTTATGTATTTTTAGACCCTCAGAGCCATAATGTCACACATGTAACAGTAATTTAATAATGTGACAGTTCACACAACAAGCTCATATTAGCTAAGCTCGCGAACTAGCGCACAGCTATGAATTTCCCGTTCCACCTTAAATGCTGCAGTAGCGTCCAAGCAGTAGCGTTCAGCTCCGATGTGCTACAATGTCCTGCAGCACCATTTAAGGTGGAATGGGGGAATTGGCCGCAGTGGCTGTATGAGAGAGCGTGCTGCTTTGGTGCTTTGGCGTCACTTTGAAAACTTTTGTCCCTCATTAGCTGTTTCCATCTAGGAAAGGCAACACCGATGTTAACCCGAGTTTTTTGTCGCTGTCTGTCCCGATGTCTTTTGGTCTCATCATGTTTTCTTTTCTTTGACGATTGAAGTTCTATATTAAGAATGCATAGAAAGAAGCATAAGAATGTTCTGCCATCTTAACAAATAAACCAAAAAAACTTTATTCTTGCTTCTCCTCCATGTTTTTCTTCTTCTTGAGGTTTTATTGAAGTATATGTTTATTTCCTCTTCTTCTCCTGTTTTATGTCAGCTAACGGTAAAACAAAGCTACAGCGCCATCGCATTTGAGTGGCCAATTTGTCATTACAACACAAACGGTTTTTGCTAGCCTCGTTTGTCCTTTTCAAACTACTGTAGAAACATGGCGATACAACATGGCGGCCTCAGTTGGTGTTTGACCCGCGACCAATGTAGATATAAACAGCTTATTCTAAGGTAAAAAAATCAAACTTCTTAGTTTATAATGATTAGATGTGTTTTTAATAATTTTTATTAGTGATTATCTTAAATTCTGCTAAAAGATAACCCAAAATATTACATACTGTGCCTTTAAATTACATGTTATCAATTTTGTAAATGATTTTCTATCTAAATATTCTAAGAAAACTAACACAAGGATTGATGACAGGTTTGTTAATAGTCAAGAAATAAAAAAGAGAAATTACATGTGAATAAACAACATATCTATTATTTATTCATTGATTTTAGTATATATAATAAATAATTTATAACAATTACATTTGACCCTTGTCTACACAGTCGCGCTGAGAAAGGTTTGGGGAAACTTCTAATGTTTAGTATAGTGCAAATTTAGAGAAAATACAACATTCTACATGTTATATACCTGCTCTATATAAGTTCACTACTCGGAATTAACATCTAGACCAAAAAATAAAGATTAAACTGTTAGATTCTTGTTTGAATTGACCATTCCACCTTAAGAGGTAGCCTTAAGAGACTCCTCCTTCAGCTACAGTTTTCCACCTTAAACTGCAAAGACGTTACATTCAGACGCCATTCTTGTTTAGAACGTTCCATTCCACCTTAAAAAAGTGGACGGCATGTTTTTCACGAGCTAAAGGACTATAAATATGTAAAAAAAAAATCTGCCTCACTTCTGTCATTAACAACGTTAAGTAGAAATATTCTGAAGTTGTACACAAATGAAACTCTCACCTAGAGAAAAAACTTTTTCACCCAGGGTGAAAAAACATTTTCAAACTTATCACTCTTTCTAAAGCTGAAGTTCAATTATTTGTTATTTGTCATTCCACCTTTTGAGGTAGCCGTAAGAGACTCCTTCTAAACTACAGTTGTCCACATTAAACTGTGCGTTACATTAATGTTCCATTATTGTCCAAAACTTTCTATTCCACCTTAAAAAGTGGACGGCAGCTCGTGAGAAAAACACTTATTTGTTTAATTATCCTACAAACAGTAGGATTTCTTTCATTGCTTGTTGTTTGGACAAAATGAAATAACTCGATTAAATAAGTAAAATATGGTTTACTCACCTTACCTGCTTATATGTTCCTCTCCAAGTTAATTATATGTTCCTCTCCAAGTTAATTGATTCTCTCTCCAAAGTAAATTCAGGCGCCAAAATTCAACTTGGAAATATCTGAATCTAATTGGTTCGCAAAAGTCACGTGATTTAAGGGGCGGAGTTAGTGTAAATAGCTGCACTGTGTGGAGCATGCTATTTTCACTTAGTGTAAATAGACACTCCATGCAAATAAACAACCTGTGAGTGGCAAGGGCAGGATAGGGGTGAAGACTAGACAACAAATGAACACATGGACTAGTTAAATGGACATGAAACATGACAGCAATAATGTAATAGTGTAAAATGTGGCCTGTGCAAAAGCTATGGCATTTTAATTATTGCATATTTTTGATGTGTCAATTTCAGAAATATAATTAGAAATTGTGCTGAAAATATTTTCATTTGTTCTCTGTAGAGGTAAACATACATGTCAACAAAAAATCTACAGAAAATCAACAAAATGTGTTATTTGAGCAGGAGTGTCCAAACATTTGTATGTCTGTATTGTTCCTACAGAATATCTGTCTTCAGTCATCCTCATTCTCTTTTATTTTCCAGCATAATTGTGTTGAAGTGAACTTCTGTGTTCTCACAATCTATCCAAGTCTATGAAGTCAAGACAAAGGAGTCATTTGTTTTCTTGCTCTGTATTTTGTTGCTAACAAGCACTATCATTTAATAGTCACCTGAACATTCTAGGCTTTTTTTATCCTCAAAAGTTCTCTCAACTCACTAAAACAACCTTCAAATCTTAATAAGATCTCATAGACTAGTCAATGACTCATTTTACCCAATCATATTGTGTAAATAAGATTTTTTTTTTGCCAAACCTTTCATTTAATAATGTTTTGTTTGCAGAATGATTGTATGCAATATTGTATGAATAATTAAATCAGATATAATATTTGAACTGATGCTATATAGGTAATTGTTGTATATAGGATGATAGAAATGTATCATAATGATTCTGAATTTAGTTTTTTAATTTATTTTGGTGGATTTTTTTATGTGTTCATATTGTGAGTTGCTTTGTCCTTCAGAGCTGAATGCTTCTTTGCTTTGTGTTGAACAAAACAAGCTCAAAAACAAACAGCAACCACTGCTTCACAAACTAACATGCCATGTTGGAACAAGCACAGGCAATTTTCATTAAAAAGGTCTCTGGTGTTATCCTTCAGAGTGGTTATGTCAGCCAACCTTGACAATCATTTATAAACTAAAACTCCATATTTGTCACTTTATTCTGATTTGGCCAAATATTTGCTTATTTACTGATTGTGTTTAAGGCAGTGCATAAGGTTGTTTCTGACAGTTTACCTCATTCTTGGCAAAAATTATTCCAAGCAGTACCTAAAAAATATTCTTTGACAACAACACCATTTTTGATGCTATATAGAACAGTTTGAAAAAGCTATTTGAAAGATCATACACAACAGAATCTCCATCACAGAATAATTTAATATTGTAATATATATTATCACACACACACACACACACACACACACACACACACACACACACACACACACACACAGAGAGAGAGAGAGAGAGAGAGAGAGAGAGAGAGAGACCTATAAACACAGAATAACTGTTAACTGAATTATTAAGAGTATGTATAGAGATACTGCTGAATGTACTCTGTCTACAAAACAATGCATTCAGAAGAGCTCTCTTTGTTTTTTATTGTGTCTTTCCCTTACTCTCTTGCTCTCTCTTTTTGTCCGTAGTTCTCTCTTACTGTCTTTCTCTCTTTGCCTTTTGCTCTCTTTATCTCTCTTCCATAGACTCAGTCTTTTTTCTCCATTCCTCTTTTTCTCCTTCTTTCTTTTATACTCTCTCTCTCTCTCATTCTCTCTATGAAAGTATTTACCCTTGAGAAGTAAACTGAATGCCTAAAGCAGATGGTGCAGCCAAATGTCTGTCCAGTAGCCTGTAAAACAAATTAAAGTGGAACTTCAGCATTTGTTCTGCAGAGAAAAGGTATAAATATAAATCTAACATGCTAATTACAGTGCTATTGTAGCATACAGCAAGCTTTACATATGAATGCCTTAGGAGAATTACACAGCTTTTTAAAAATGACCACAGGAATCACAGAGAGTCATTCGTGGTGTTCTGATTTGAAATGGTTCATTGTAGTGAAACTCCTCTTCATGAATTCATGACCATCAGTGAGTCTATACAAACCACTTCCAAGCTGTTATAAATGTTGAATCTGTAACAAAGACAATGGTAAAATAACTATGAGGTACACAGTAAATCTGCCAGTGTTAAATCAACACTATTAGAGTTAAATTAACACTGAGAGTGTGACATTTTGACACCGTCAGTGTTAATTTAAGTCTAATAGTGTTGATTTAACACTGGCAGATTTACTGTGAAGTGTTTAAAGGCATTAAACTCTTCTGCCATCTGGTTCTGATCACCACCACTGTGAATAATTCTGAATCAGTTTCAGTTAGAATGTAGCATTTTACATCATATCACTCTGAATGATTTTGTTTACATTTTAGCCATTTAATTATGCAGAATTTTGATACTTATATATATTATATATATATTATATTTGAACAATAACAATAATAATAATAATAATAATAATAATAATAATTATTATTATTATTATTATTATTATTATTATTAATAATAATAATAATAATAATAATAATAATAATAATAATAATAATTGACAACCAATACCTGTTGCAGTCTGTATTGTGTATCATCTTACTATGAGGTAATATAGAATGATGATATTAATCAATCAGTATGTACTATTAAAGGATTTATTATTATTGCCTTCATAAGCGCTTCTGATTCATATTTATTATACATTATATGTCCAAATGTTTGTGGACACCCACACAAATGCACTTATTGCTGACACACACACACACACGTTCTAGTCCCTGTAGAAAAGTACTGTCAGTAGTACAGGACACTCTGGAACAGATAAACATGAACCTGTTGACACCATACCTAATACCAGGAGTGGGTTCGAGGGGTATAAAGCCCCCAGCCTTGAGCTGGGGAGCAGTGCACCTGTGGTGTTTGCTCCATCCAGTACTTATGGGATGAACTGGGTGTGTGGTGGTGGTGTTGATCATCCAACAACCTGACCTCATTAATGCTGTCTCTCTGAATGCAGTCAAATCCTCAAATTAATGATTCAAAATATAATGGAAAGCTTTTCCTAGACAGTAGAGATATTTACTCCAACAAAAAAGGAAACTCTTAAATCATGCCTGAGCAGCTGTGCCAATACTGTTGTCCATATTGTGTGTTTATGTATGTAAATCATAAATGAAATGATGTTCTTTCTCTTGACACTTTTCCATTATAAATGGAAGTACAAATGAAAATAGACAAAGTTTTATTCTTTACACAGCTTTAGCTGATGTGTTTTATGTAATAGTGCTTTGGATATGAAATTTGAAACATCATTAATCATCCTGTATTCTGTATACATTAGTTTCTTTCTTCCTTAACCACTGTGTGTTTGTTTATTCATCCCCTACCTTGCTTGCATCTTCACATTTATGTTAATTAAATCCCTGCCAATGCAGCGCTTGCCTACTCTGCAGTGGTTTCATGTTTTATTGCCTTTGTTGTATTCATATATAAACATGTGAAGCTGTCATTAGTAGTGTGTGTTTATATATGAAACGTGCCATGTATATTTAATGTGTTTTCTTCATATTAAAAAGTAATATAACAAATATTCATGTTTGATTTTCATAGACTACACATCACTTTCTTTATTTGACTGGACTATATACATAGTAACTCATATAGATATACACCAAATTGTACATCCACTCGCTGGCCACTTTATTAGAAACACTGACTTTGTACATTTACTCATTGGCCACTTTATTAGAAACACTGACTTTGTACCTGTGCACCTGTGTTGTACATCCACTCATGGCCAATTTACACTCATGGGCCACTTTACACTCACGGGCCATCTGTCTTGTACATCTACTCAATGGACACTTTATTAGAAACACCTGTCTTGCACATATACTTGCTGGCCACTATATTAGAAACACCTACAATGTACCTCCATTCAATGGCCACTTTATTAGAAACACCTACCTTGTACCTCCACTTACTGGTCACTTTATTAGAAACACCTATCTTCCAAACTAAACAAGGGACAATAATACCTGACACAGAAATGCCTCTAGGGGCCTAAACAATTGGCTTATAATAATCTTTGCATTTTTTAAATGCTTTTCCAGGCAGTATTGTTTACACAAATATTATTTAATGAAGATGGAAATAATCAACATTGAGTTAACTGTAAGCCCAAAACCTTTCCTTCTCAAATATTCCTCATAAAATGAGAAAATGCTACAAGAGAAGGTTTCTAATAAAGTGTCCAAGGCTTAAAGTAAAAAAGGGTTTCTGGTAGTGACCAGGGTAAATGTAGAGAGGTCTACATTGGGTTACAGGGAGTAACTGTGAATGTGCAGTGGATGTGTGGACAAGAATGATTACCCAACAATCTATAGGCTCTTTACTATCAGAGGAACCTGAGTCAGCATGATGTGGAAAGACCATAAGAATACAAATTTATATTTAAGCATGCACACACACACACACACACACCTACACACACACACACACACAGAACAAAGGCCGGTGTGAAACGGTAGCAATAAACACTTGAACAGACTGAACATCCAGATCCTTTTAGTACAACATAAAACACTGTAACACTATATATATGTGTATACATCCATCCATCCATCATCTTCCGCTTATCCATTGTCCAGGTCACAGGGGTAACAACCCAAGCAAAGAAGACCATATGTCCCTCTCTCCAGCCACCTCTTCCAGCTCATATGGGAGGATTCCAAGGCGTTCCCAGGCCAGCTGAGAGATATCTCTCCAGCGTGTCCTAGGTCTTCCCCGGGGTCTCCTATCTGGACATGCCCGGAACACCTCACCCGGGAGGCGCCCAGGAGGCATCCTTACCAGGTGCCTGAACCACCTCAACTGGCTCCTCTCGATGTGGAGGGGCAGCGGCTCTACTACGAGCCCTTCTCGGATGTCCGAACTCTTCTCCCTATCTCTAAGAGAGAGCCCAGCCACCTTACGAAGGAAGCTCATTTCGGCTGCCTGTATTCGCGATCTCGTTCTTTCAGTCATTACCCAAAACTCATGACCATAGGTGAGGGTTGGAACGTAAACTGACCGGTAAACAGAGAGCTTTGCCTTCTGACTCAACTCTCTCTTCACCAAAACAGACCGGTACAGAGCCCACATCACTGTGGATGCTGAACCGATCCGTCTGTCGATCTCCCGCTCCCTCTTGCCGTCACTCATGAACAAGACCCCAAGATACTTAAACTCCTCCACTTGAGGCAAGGACACCCTCCCAACCCGGAGAGAGCAATCCACCTTTTTCCGCATATATATATATATATATATATATATATATATAGATAGTAAAATGAAGTATATTTATTTGACTTGTTTTATGTACAGTATATGTCTTCAGTCTAAGCATAAGCATTGCTGGACAACAGAGTACTTATGTAAGATGTTCTGGAAAAGAGCATCCGCTAAATGTTGTGAATGTAATTGTACAACTACTGTTACTAAATAGATTTTAGTGTAAATTGTGTAAATTGATGTGATGGCAATCAAGCCAACTGGAAGGAAGAGAGGGGAACTTTCCCTGCATTGTGACCATATTTTAAATAATTGGTGACAGCTGATAGCTCAAAGATTCCATCCCACACATACTGGACAACAATGTCTGACTGGCAATCTGTATATTCTGGCAAAAGTCCAGAGTGCACAAGAGGCGACTCATTCAAACTGCACCCCCATATGAGTAACTCCACCTGCAGCTTAAGAACTCAGCTATTCAATTGTGTGGTTATGAGCCAGAGAGAGAACAGAGAATGTACCTCAACCACAATGTGAGTGCTTTTTCATACTGGGTCAGTAAAATGAACACTTTCCTAAAAGATGGATTAATACTGATTTTCAAAAATTCTGCTCTTTCTTATGTGGCACAGTAGTTACATTCCTTCAGGTAAGACGTTTCACATTCCATCTTAAATGGTGTTGTATTCATTCGGCTATGAATTTCACATTCCACCATAAATGGTGCAGCGGTTACATTCATCTTGTAGGAAATTCAGATTTGAAGCTAACTTACATGTTGTCATTTCTGCTAATTTTGAAGACAGCACTGCTTTGTGTATAACAATCTCTGCCTCGATAGAGCTGGTTAGGTTTTATGTGTGACTTGTGGCCCACCTATAACACTGATGTAGACATAATCTTATTTAGAACAACATGGATTTATGATACTGTTTTACTTTTATGTGAGTGGGGAACTCCCAAACAATCAGTTCTTCAGTTAATACTCTCATCTATCCCTAAATAGAGAGACTGTGTGATTAGAAAGCTTAAATCTCATTGGGTAGAATCTCTGTGAAAATTCTCTTGGAAGAGGGGGTGTGGTGAGCAGGAATTTACACAATCTAGTTGTATATAGTTTTAGGAGTCCTCCCTCTCTCTCTCTCTCTCTCTCTCTCTCTCTGATGGTACTGATGGAGCTGTCAGGATGAAGATGAGGGCAGAGGAACTAAATTAGACTCGAGGGACACTAGCTACTCCTTTGGTCAGAAAATCTTCCCTGGTAGAGAGTGGACAACCCGTTCTACCCTATTTCATAACCCAATACACTGAGGCTTTCATTCTTAAAGTGAAGTTCAAAGATATTTTTGCTCTCTGAAGTTTGCTTCTTTAGAATTACATTGGAGCTACTAGCTAACAAACAATGGTAGGATTTACCACATCTAACATGATGCTAACTGTTTAAAATAAGACACTGATATAGTCTAATAGGAGGAATAGGAGAGGATGCAGGGTGTGATGAATGTTTCGTTAACAAAGTTTCTTGGCTATGAACTCAAACAGAACTTGGCTTGGCTATAGTAACACATGAACTCATAAAGACAATACAATAGCATCAATACACGATGACCATGGAGACAAAACAAGACCAACAAGGACTGTGACACGCAAGGGAACATTTAAATCAAACATAATTAGTCATAAGATGGGGAACCAGGGCTGTGGGATGTCAAGACTCAGGTGCAGATACTCAGAATACAATGAGGGCAGGACTAAAGTGGAGACATGATAAAGCACATAAACAACATAAACAAAGACAGAAATGGGGCTATAACAGGAAGTTTCACAAGTACGCAAACATTGTTAAAGTGAAAAAATTCACTCCCGAGTCAAAATAATTCATAGAAACTAAAACAACTAATAACAAAACATGCAAACCACCAAATAATTTTTTATTTAAAAAATAAAAAGGATTATTTAAAATGGCCTGCAGCGCAGCCAATCAGAACAAACTCATAAATCAGTCTTTAAGAAACAGTAACATGAAAAGACAAGTACTTGTAAAGGATAAAGAATTTGTGTCGAACCACAACAGTTAAAAAAGTCAATAAGAAAGCCATTAAAGCTTGTCATTTGATCCTGGATTGCTAAGCAAAACTACAGTACAGGCTTTGCAAATTTACTACAGGTACTACATTTCCCATAATCCCTGAGCATCTTTTAAATAATAAAAAATAGACAATTTTCAGTCATAGCCAATTTCACTTTTTCTGTTTTTAGAAAAAAAGTGAGCCAAGCAGCAAACAAGGCAATGGTAACCCATAACTGTGTGTTTTGGTTAGTCAGTTTTATATTAGACCACTACTTCACAGGCATTCATTAAATTAACAAATGCTTTAGTTATTTTAGCTAGTAAAATGTGCATTGATAAAATGTGTGTTGCAATAAATTAAATATAACAGCAAGCTTCTCATTTTGTTATTCAATTAGTATGAACTGATCATGCAAATATGAAATCTTAGGGTGACTAGGATTGTCCTCCTTTTGTGGGGGTTACTAACAACTTCTACTACATGCTCACCTATTTTTACTGGACACAGCTGTATAAAACTTGACCAGGGGATAGCAAGCAAGATTACCACAAATATATTTTCAAGATGCAAGCTAACCCAAGGATTGAAAGCATGGGAGGGGTTACATCAAACTTATTACAATAAGTGATAGATTTGCGTATGCATACAACCTACTTGAAGGTGGGCTACTCTGCAATCTACAAAATCCATGGAGCTGGCCCTGTTTATATATATATATATATATATATATATGTATATAAACATTGAATATATTGACCATTGAATTATTTCATATGCATGTTTGTGACAATAATACAAAAATGCAGTGTAAACAGGTAGACAATGAACAGACTCATGAAGTGAGAAGGCAGTCAAAGCATGAAACAGACAGGCTGAGAGGAACTGAATAGAGAGGAGAGATAAAGAAAATACAACAGAGAAAGAAGGGAAAGGAGCATTAAATGTGTACCTCAGTATAATAAGTACAAACCGGATTCCAAAAAAGTTGGGACACTAAACAAATTGTGAATAAAAACTGAATGCAATGATGTGGAGATGGCAAATGTCAATATTTTATTTGTAATAAAACATAGATTTCAGATCAAAAATTTAATCTGAGTCAATGTAACATTTTAAAGGAGAAATATGTTGATTCATAATTTCACAGTGTCAACAAATGTGTCCCAAAAAAGTTGGGACAAGTAGTAATAAGTGGCTGGAAAAAGGAAATTGAGCATGTAATGAACAGCTGGAAGACCAATTAACACTAATTAGGTCAAGTGACAACATGATTGGATATAAAAAGAGCTTCTCAGAGTGTCAGTGTCTCTCTGAAGC
>BRDA01078260.1:5908-27846 GCA_036984385.1 Crenuchus spilurus
GTGCATCACTGGACTGGTGATAGGACGTTAAGTCCTGCACAGTGGTCAGAGGGATTTTAAGCCATTCTTCTTGCAGGATAGTGGTCAGGTCACTACGTGATGCTGGTGGAGGAAACCGTTTCCTGACTCGCTCCTCCAAAACACCCCAAAGTGGCTCAATAATATTTAGACACAAAGACTTGCTGTCTTGGGAATGACATATCCAAGTCCTGCACAGTGGTCAGAGGGATTTTAAGCCATTCTTCTTGCAGGATAGTGGTCAGGTCACTACGTGATGCTGGTGGAGGAAACCGTTTCCTGACTCGCTCCTCCAAAACACCCCAAAGTGGCTCAATAATATTTAGACACAAAGACTTGCTGTCTTGGTCACAGATGTGCCAGCAAGACGTGCACCAACAATTTGTCCTCTTTTGAACTCTGGTATGTCACCATAATGTTGTGTGCATTGTAATATACTATATAACTGTGCTCTTACCTGCTAACTGAACCTTCACACTCTGCTCTTACTGGTGCAATGTGACATTAATGAAGATTGGCCACCAGACTGGTCCAATTTAGCCATGAAACCTCCCACACTAACATGACAGCTGTTTCAGTGTCATTATCTAACCCCTGTAGATTATATCATTATTGTTTCCCTTGTTTTTTGTGACATGACCAAAGGTCTGAGGTTGTTTTAGAGGTGACACACCTCTTTTGATAAATGGAGAAGCAACAAATCATACTTAATATCTCTTCAGAGCAAAAGTAAGATGTCAAAAAGAAGTTCTGTTTTGATTTGTTGTGACTCTAAAAGACCCTGCTCACAATAAAAGACTTTATACAAGTAAAACTGTTTTCTTTGTGGTGAAGGACAAGGACCTTTTTTGTGAAGTGAGTCATGCAATAACAACCCAGAAGTAGCTACAGATGCCAGTTTCACACATTTCTCTTGGCTGTACAGTTACTGAGGTGCCACAACACTCTCAAAAGTTTCCGTGTGTAGAAATGATGCAGACTTGTCTATTATCTGAATGAAGGAATCACATACAGTGTGCTATGTTCAAACCTAACTTCTTACTTTCATCCTCACAAGCTTTCACTGCACACTTTACACTTCTGATAGTATTGCCAAAACGTAGCACATAGCCAACTTGTAAAGGCTGCTCAGCTCTTTGATATGTTTTTGTTTCATTTATTTCCATCATGAGAAAGCTGTGGTGTGAGCAAAACATATTAAGTAAAATAAGAGCATTGCATCTTAACAGAGACTATACAACTGTGTCAAACACGTATACACAGCAAAGAGCACAGATGGTATACAATAAACACAGTAAAGTAAAAATAGATGGATGAGTGATTATTATGAAATGATCATTACTAGTAATCAAACTTATTACACTAGTAAAAAAGGATGCTTTCCTCGCATCACTGAGCTATGAACACAAACTCCATTTACACAGAATGCACAGAATCCAGTCTAATGCTAAATAAAATGTTAATAAAAGCTGTTTTTATGTGAGCCCCAGAAAACATCTCTCAATAAGAAATGTTTTATATGATCTATTTATGTGTTGATATAAAAAGAATAGGTAGTGCTTAAGCAGACAGGGTATTGTTGAATAGGTGATGGCTGATATAATGGCCTGTTGCATGGACATCTTACTGACTGTGGCCATCATATACACATCATAAACACATACATGTAATCATGGAGTATGTCCATCTGCTGATGCTGATGGATACAGGACTTCAAACACACAAGATCCACGCCTTCATTTGTGCTCTCATAAAAGAAAAAAAAAACAAGAAAGAAAGAAAACCAAGCCACCATTGTGTCTGGCATCCATTACGGAGTCACCTATGGCCCCCCGACCCAGTTAGCATCAAAGCGTTGAGGAAAGAGATGGCTCGTGCTCAAATAAGCTGGAAGGGACCCGCTTCCCCGAGTGCAGCTTTGAAGCTCCGCTTTTGATCACCCTTATCCGTCCCGCCGCCTTTCAGGCCCAGGTTAGAGGAGAGAAAGGGAGGAATATATTGTGGGAGACACAGGCGAACATGCTCCAACAAGGCAAAGCGGTGATTTGTAAGGCAGGAGCTGTATCATTTGTGTTTGATTATGCGAAGAGCGGATTTTGTCATGCTTGATTATGTCTCTCCCTCTTGGTCTTTTTCTCAAATCCAGACATGGTTAAACCCACCAACAATGTTCTCTGCATTCTCAAGCAAGAGATATCATTCAGAATTCAAATAAAGACTCATATTTGCATGTTTTCCCTCAAACATACATCAACATAGAAGCTTTAATGGCTAATGACACCTAATACAGTGTCAGAAACCTCATTAGCAAGTTTGTTTAGATAAGATTCACACCAGGCTGTGAGAACATGTGCCTGAAGCAGTGGGCAGCTCTTGGGTAGTTGTGGATTAGGTGCCTTGCTCAAGGGTACTTCAGTACTGACCCAGCAATCAAACCGGTGACCTTGTGGTCACAAGACCAGATCCCTAACCACAAGACCACGGCTGACCTCTAGTTTTTGCCTCCCATTGTTTGAGATAACTTTTGTACCATTTGAGACCGTTTATGATTATTTAGGGAGACATGATGCTTAGTGGTGGTTACTTCCTAACTTATTTAATGGATTCAGTCAAAAATCTAAAATGAACTAAGAGGCACCTAAATAGCCCAATCATTTCCCTCAAACATCTCTCAAAACCTGCATGACCTGACTTATTGTTACAGGCATTAACTCAGCAGGTCCACCATGTTGGAATAAAAAATAAACATAACATTGAATTAGAATTCAAATGAAATGAAGCTGTATACAGTGGTAACCCTACTTACAAGTTTAATCCGTGCAGGAGCCGAGCTCATTAGCTGGTTTGCTCGTTAGCTGGTTTGCTCGTTAGCTGGATGCATTTTCTCCATAAGAATACATGTAAAACTGATTAATCCGTGTCAGCCGGCCAATATACAGTATACTTTAATATGCTAAATAATGTGTTTATATGGGTTTTTAAAACATAAACGAGACGACGACGGTGCTCGTGTAGGCTGGTGGCTAAGGAGGACAGGAGGACGGGCGTACGTGTATGGCATGGTTACACTTATCATATGAAAAGTAAAAGTAAAATGTATCTAACTTTCTTCTTCACTACCTTTTGCTGTCTTTGTGTCACTTTCACTAGCACTTTCACTTTCACTGGACAGCGGTCAAAGGTAATAACTGACCTCTTCTTCTACACTAGCATCTAAGGGATTCTACGACCGCCGCGCCCCTAGCGGTTTGGCATAGTTGAACAAATTTATGCTACTCGTTACTTGGAATTTTACTCGTTACCTGGAACAAAAATATTCTGAGATCTCGACTTGTTACCTGGAATACTCGTTAGTAGGGATGCTCGTAAGTAGGGGTACCACTGTACAACTATTTACAACAAGAAGCAGTTGTGAATTTTTTTTCTGTTTTGCCGCATTATATGACTTCCTCACAAGCATCTCGCCGCTCTCACCTCACTACTCTTACACATGCCTAAATGTGTATTGTTTTTATGAAATTTCAGTCATCACATCTCTAGTTTTACTCTGTTCATCAAACAGTATCTAGAATATAGTTTCAAGCCAGAACTTTTGATGGAAATGCTCAACATGTCTCACAGACTTGGCCCTGTGTAGGATAGATTATAACACACGTTTAAGCTTTTTGAAATGACCTCAGTTGTGGAGCTAAATTCTGCACAAATATCTTAGGACAGGACGTACTGATCTAGAATCAGTGTTAGTGAACAGGACCTTCATTAATACAGAAGAATCTCACTGAAGTCTTCTCCCAGCGCTGCCACTGTCTGACGTGTTTTTATCCATTTTTAAATTTTAGACTTTGCACTTTACTCGCATGTTGGACCAGGATGCAGTTTGACTTTGAGGTTGAGAGATGCTTTGGTGGTTTATTTTGACAAAACTGGGCAATTTGGGTGACTATTGGGTGAGTTATATTGTTTGCTAGCAAATTTAGCCTCTCAGCATCATCTAATTCATCCAAATGTGGAGAGCAAGCCTGTCATGCCTGATTGGACTTGTCTGGGCTGAGTGTAAAAATATGTAAATGTGATTTTTGAATGAACAGTTAGTTTAACCTCATAGCTCTAGTGCAAAAGTAAAAACTAACTTCAGGCACTGAACGTGTCTTGGCTGATTGACAACATTTAGATTGCACTGTTCACATTGAATATTTTGTGTAAATGCTCTATGCCTTAGGAAGTGAATGACAATGAATATATTAAATTAACATGCAGTAGATTGACTGTTGTTTCTCTAAAAAGCTTAGACCTTGTGTTGTTCACATTGTAGGAAACATTTATTTCCCCAGCTTTCTGCACCCTCTGTGTTCATCCTCCAGTGCTTATGTTTTTGTTATTTTCTTTTACAGAGCAAGCAGAGAGTCTGAGCACCAATGAAGAAGAACGCCAAGAAGAGCCCATGGCAATAGGTGAGTCCCACAACTCACCAGGTCTTATCCACCTTACAGTCAGTTTCTCTCTGTGCTACACTTTTACCACCACTAATGACCCACCACAATGCTAAGCAAATGCACATCTGTCACCAAAGCAGCACAATGTAAAGACTTCATGTTTTAAAGACAGAGGCCTTCCACCTGTACAATACATTCTCCATCAATCACAACGGGCCTGATCACTGTGCTCGTCCTATTTCTGCAGCCTTTCCATGGTAATAATGCTGATAATGCTCTGAATGTGAGAGCAGTGTGTAAAATGACTCCAGCTTGATGGCCCATTATAACAGTATTATAGTAATGATAAAATCCACACGTGTATGGCAGTCAGGTGAAATTGGTTGTACTCATTAGGTTCAATTGAATGATGTGCATATTTGGTAGAATTTTGAAGACCTTTCTTTTACTGCACCATGTCAATTTGTGTCTCATTTATTCTTATACGCCATTTGGTGCTACTTTTTTGTGCTTTTTCTTCCTGCACTCTGCCCGTGATTACCAGATAGAAAGGTTTTCTCTGCAAATGCAAAACACTTATGATTTTTTTAATGTGGCATTTTGCTCTTTACACGCATGCTCTCAGACAGACTAGGTGTCATATGGCTAGAAGCTTTCACCAGGGGTCCAAGCACAAACACAGCCATCCGATTATGCTAAGTAATTCACCAACTGTTGAGAGAGGGCCTAGCTTCCTCTGACAGCTGAGTTTAGGAAGTATGTAGGTCACGACAAAGCTCAACCTTTGTGCATCTTTCCTCTTGCTTTGGTTTCACTTTGACTTTTTCTTTTTTTTACTTTTTTCTACTTTCATCTTTTTCCCTTTTACCTCACTGCGTATTGTTTCATCATTTTACCTGCACAAAGTGTAGTTAGAAGAGTGAAAAGAAGAGCAGATAAGAGAAAAGAAGGAAGTCTTTTTCACTTTGTAAATATAACTTGCTTTAAATTTCAAAAGTGTTTTTAATCTCTAATTTCATAGACTGTCGTTCTGAAATATTACTTTCACCACAAAGGCTTATTGCTTTTCTAATCAGACAGAAATGCAATATGATAAATTATGCCACAGTTTTGTAATCATTTCCAGTTAAAAATATTCATAACAAAGTATTCTTCCACCACACAGTGAAGCTCAGTAATAACAGGCCGTGGTTATTCTTATTAAGAGCTGCCAAATCAAATCCTTCTGCTGGAGAGCACATGGATAACGTTTCTCTTCAACATCCTGTCTTTTGTTTGAGTCTTCATTCTTGTTAGTGGCTCATTCATTATTCTTCTGATTGTACACATCCATCTTCTTCAAGGGTTTCAAGCATAACTGTCTTTTCAGCCAAACTCATGATGTGTATAAGATAAGAGAGTTTGGTTATCTGCGTTTCTAGTTAAAGGTGAGCTGTGGTTTAGTTAAGAATCAATTTATTAGTTTTCTTTGCTGCTCCAGGTTCTCACAAAGGTCTTCACTGACACCAACTTCAAAGAATTCAATATTTTTTCACATTTTTGAGTTTTTTTCAAAACTTTTTTTATTGCCCAGGTTTCACATTCATAAAGAACCACAGAGCAGGCCACAGTCTGGACAGTGCTCATCTTTGTTTGGAGAGGCATTGTTACAAAGTTGTCCACCACTTCAACATTTTGTCCATTAATAGTAAAGTAGTAATGGACCAGCCCTGCTTACTGGTGATTGGCCATGAGGCTGAACTCTTTTCCTCTGGTTCCTGTAGCAGACCGACAACAGCTAAACAGCTATTGACTACCTTAGCGGGCCCTTTTTCACTTAATTGTTTTCTCCTGTGTCAGCTACTGATGAGCCACAGCTGAGAATGCTCTGCTAGTCTAGTAGTTAAGGGGATACTGCATTGTTATTGGCCGTTAGCCTTAGGAGGGTGTCAAACTTCTCTCATTTGTGAGTGCTAGTCATCAGCTCATTACGTCCAGCTGGTGACTGGTTTCTTAAGGGCCATGGCACTGTGTGTCAGATATTGAACCATTATGTTCTTTCTCCCTGAATTGTGCCATCAGGCCTGTAAATCCGGTGACTCTCATGCCTTGTTCTTTCACTTAACTTTCCCTTATCTGTCTTTGTTGTTTTAAGGATATAAGGGATCCATGTGAGCACCAGGGGCCATGTGTAATTCCTCAGCTGGGTGAGCAAATGCCATGATTCCTGCCATAAAACGTATGGCAGACCCCTCACACTGTAGCCCCTCAAGTAGATCAGGGCCAGTCGTGAGGCCACCCTCAGTGGTGTTCCACCCAGGGCAATTAGGGAGCCTGTAGGAGTGGCTTAGTTGCATGAGGCACAACCATGGTGGCATTGCACCTGGCAGAGGTTGGAGCCTCATTTCCCTGGCGGCCTTGAGGAGTAGGTTTGTTTAGGCTGTGTTTACTAGGCTGAGTTCCCCTCCACACTCTTTAGAATAACTAAAGCAGTCAGGTTACCAGTCAAGCACAGATAGAGGAACGACTGAACAAAAAAGGAAAATAAAAACACAAAATAATAAATGCTACAACAGATTTGAAGCAGTGCATGTGCTGATAAAAGCAGAGCACTGCACGATACCTGCTGGGCCACTGAGCCAGACAGAGAGAGAAATTAACTAAAGATAGGTCCTCTATCCAGCGGGAGTACATCCCTCTCTCTCACCATCTGGATAGCTGGTGGTTCTGTGACAAAAGTTAGTGGTCGTCTTCTTCATACTGAGCTGAAGTCCCTTCAGTCTGTGGTTACCAAACAACATGACATTATTATTAATCCAGAGTTATTCAGAGAGCCCAGTGTGGTCCTGATGTTGATATAAAGCTGCACATTTCCACTGAGTTCCATGGTTTTTGCATTAGGGCCTATAGTGGGTTTAATGGTTTAAAACGAGAACCAAACGTTTTCACCTCTGCCCATTAACGTCATAAAAACAAGAAAACAAGCCTTTTATTGAAAAGACCTTTAAGTACACTTTGTATCTCAGTGCACTTGGTGTAACCCCGAAACCAGATGGCCCCATGTTCTCATTTCACCCTACTTCAGGAGCTTTTTTGTCTTCTTAATAAATGCCCTGACCACCCTTGTTGGGAAGGAAAACCTCAGTGTCTTTCAGACAAGCCAAGAGCTCTCGGGGAAATGCTCTGCTCACAATGCCAACCCTGCCATGCATATCTTGTAAGGTTAGGTAAATGCTTTTTGCTCTCTAGCCTAACCCTTCTCCCCTCTCTGTCCTCTTTCTCTTTGCCCCTCTCTGTCTCCTCTGCCGCCTCCGGTGACAAAAGGCGGTCTGCACGGTTGAGAGGCCACTTGGCTTTCACTGAAGGAACGTGCAGGGGAAACATCTGTGGTATTTTGCTTCTCAGCTCAGTAGGTTTTAATTGGCTTCAATTGTCCAGAGTTTTATCATCTCACAGCCATGAAAAGGAGACAGGAGAAGAAGAAAAAACGGCCTTCTGCACAATCAAGTGCCTCCACAAAATGCCCTAAAGACTCCAAGTGTCGCAGTTTTGTTCAGTGCCACTGTTACCACTCCGGGTCCTAGACCCCTTGAATATTTACACATGGAAATAAGAGGGTTTGCTTTTCACATTTACCACTTCATTAACTCCAGTGACCCAGCTCTTCATGAATGCTGCCTGGAAGCGTTCCACATGAAATTAGAGAGGTTTGGGAAAATGAATTTTAATATGGGGCAAAACAAGGGGCGCCATCAATGTTCTATGAAGAAATTATTTAGACATTTCATCATTATGACTGAAGGTATACCTGAGGAGTGCCAGGATGCTACAGGGTGGTGCTGCAATTAACAAAGCTCAGACATTTCCTTATTTTATGGTGTAACAGAAAAAATGTAGAAGTTATATCTCTCCTCCTTCACTTCCTGTAGCTTTTACATGGTCAGACTCACCATATTTTGTCATGAAAACAGAAAACATTATAAAGTGCTTTTGGTTTTAAGTCAACATCAGTGCATTAGCAACACATTAATGTGATAAAGGTTTACTGCTGATAATGCAGATACACCATTAATGCATTTGTAGTTGTTTGTTTGTTTGATTGATTGTGGGCACCCAGGTTGAGTTGGTTGTTTAATCTGTTAGAGCTTATTGTTCTCTTTACTCAGAGAAAAAAGAAAACACCAGTGAAGTGGAATTTATATTTATATTCATGTATTTTACTGCTGCAGCTTAAGATCTGATTTTTTTGTTAGATCACATTCATTGCATATACAGAGTGAATTCAGCCTTAAAGAGGCAGAGCAGATTAAATGCATCCTAAAGTGGATAAATTCATGGATTTATTACAAAATGTGTTTTTGTCAGTACTAAACTTGTCAGTTTAATGTTTTGGTGAAAACATCAACGACTTGATGAAAATATTATTATTATTGAAAATTCAGAAATATATTTCAGTCAATTGTTTTGTGTTCAATTTAGTTTGAAATTTGAGAAACAATGTTAATAATCATGTGACTATCAATTCAGTATAATGTGTTTTTTTTTGACAGCCAAATGTTAAGCAAGTGGTACATAAATGTGATAACTTTTTTATATAATTGATATCAACTGATGGTTCCAGTGCTATCCATCCATTATCCCATCCGCTGAATCCTGACCAGGGGTGCACTTAGTCCCCTACCCCCTCACCTGGCACAGGACATTACACTATCCTAACCAAGCCCAGAACAGGGCACCAATATATCACTGTTTGCACACCCACACACACAAGGACAATTTAGAGTACCCAATTCACCTGATCTCCATGTTTTCTGGTCTGTGGGAGGAAACCCGCGCAGACACAAGGAGAACATGGAAACTCCACCAAGATGGGCACTCGACCCAAGACCTCAGCACTGTGAGACGAGCCTGCTGACCGGTTCCAGTGCTAGTACAGATAAATGAATATCTGTGAATAAACTCAAATCCAGACTTATTTGAGTCTTTTTCTACACGTGTTAATGTAGAGAAGTGACACTTCCACTGTTGTGGTGTTTAATGAGTAGAACTTTACGCTTCTTTTCTCTAGTGGTCTTTCTCAAAGCAGTCTCTCACCAAACTGTTTTCCTCTTTACATGAAAAGCAGAAAAAATACCAATGTTCCCTAACACCATGTCATGAGCAAAGGGTTAAAAAACAGCTCGTTGTTGCCTTGTGAGATATTGAGCGAGTGTTCAATAGGCCGTTGATGGGTTTGCTCAGCCTCAAAGCCTCAGGCCTCTCGCTTGTTTTGAAGGGGAAGCGCTTTTCGATTAACCCACAGAGCCACGTCTGAAAGGGATCCTCTAAGGTGTCGGTTGCGTGTCACTGGTTTGATTACATGCACCTTCTGTCTGCAGCAGGTCAGAGTGAAGAGGCGTGGGGCTTGTCCCAGGTTTCCGCTTTGGTTTGTGAATAGTCCTCGGCACAGTCTGTGAAAGGCCAGGCCATGGTTCAAGTTCTGATACTCTGAAGTATGATTATGTGCACAAGGTCCACGAGGTATTACAGGTGTTCCCAACACACAGTTGTGAGTTATAATACACATTTTTGAGGGATTTTGTATAAAAACTTGATCTGAAGTATTTGTGCACTACGGTTGTTGTTTTGGTCACGTTGTATTTTGAGTGGTCCTTTGTAGATGAAACAACTCATTAGTGTCGTCTCAGTGAAGTACCAGCAGTGAAGCATCAGAATACATTTAGTAGATGATCCACAGATTTCAGAATAAGGTTTGTTGATAATCTGCTGATTTCAGTGAGAAAACGTGTGAGTTCAGGATGTAGACGTGAGAAATACTGAAAGTGGAGCATGTCAAATACAGATGATCTCAACATGCTGATATAAACATGCTCTTTACTATTGTTGACATTCGTTTTGGGTTGAGATTGAGGTTAGTATTAGGGTTAGATTTAAGATTAGGATTAGGGTTGGGCTTGAAATTAAGGTTAGGGATAGATTGGTTTATAGATGTAGTGTTAAACCTAGATTTAGACTTAGATTGATGCTTAGGTTGAGGGTTAGGGTTAGGCTTACTGTAAGGGTTAAGAGTTAGTCTAAGGTTTGGTTAAGACTTATGGAAAGAGTGGGGCAATAGGTGGGGTTTAACTTTAGGGATGGGAACTACTTATAAGTAATATCAACAGTGCAGCTTCAAGATTTTTACTTGAATGCACTCAGATGTGTCACTGCTGCTGTTTTACTGATTAGCGTTTGAGATGCTGTTTAGTTAAAACACATAATTATGGTACTTGTTGCACAGTTAGTTACATAATGAATTGCTCAACAGTTTCTCAGCTTTTTTGAGTGAGGTGTAATTCATATAAGACTTTTTGTTATAGCCAGCAATAGTGAATTTGCTAGTGTTTATACAATGTCTTAAAAACAAAAAAGCTTCTTTTACTTAGTTTTGCATTTTGCCAAGAGTAAAGCTGAGCCATCTATGATCACTGCCTTAAACTTTTCAAAATGAACAAGGTCACACCGCAGGTTCTCAGACCCATTGAGCAAGTCAGAGATGACAGTGTCAGGCAAAGATATCAATATTCTGCTGGATATCTCTGATGTAAGACTGCCTTATTCTTACATGACTATATCTGTGTTGTAGGGTAACACCAAAGGGATAGTGCGCGCACACACACACACACACACACACTGAGGCAGAGATCTAGTGAAGCACCCGAGGCAAAGTTATTTATTAAAGAATCAAAAGTGAATATTCATGGGAAGTGGCCGTTAAGTGGGAGTCGGAGGAAGTGCTCCAGTGCACTCTTAGCTGTCCACCACAGCCCTTGGCAATCTTCATCGACTGAGTTTGTGAGTGTGTGTAAAGCTCACTCTACTTTAAGGTCGCTGGGTTAAGATGAGAGTGGCTGCAGCTTCAGCTTTGTCTTAGTTGAGGCTACTCATTATTTTGATGAGAAGTTTTTTTGTTTGTTTTGATTATTCACTGTTGTAGTATACATGTATGTTAACACTGTATGTAGTATAACAGTACTATTACAACACTTTTTTGCTTACTTGCTAGAGCTAAGTATTGTGTAAGTTCACCATGCAGTATAGGACTTCCTGTGTACATTTATTTCATTTTCACAAGTGCAGATCCAGTATTATTCAATCAAAATGTATTTATATACTGCCTGACTCTGTCACAAAGCAGCTTTACATAATTAGTATCAGAAACAGATCATTATAATAAAAACAAAAACAAAGTGAACAAGCCGAAGGTGACAGTGGCAAAAGAAAACTGCCTCAAGGCTGGAGAAAGAAACCTTGGGAGGAACCAAGACTCACAAAGGGGATCCATCCTCCTCTGATCAAACTACTGATAGAAATTGACATCATCAGTTTAGTCTGACATTGTGCTACAGTGTAAAATAATAATAATATTAATATTATTAATAATAATAATAATAATAATAATAATAATAATAATTCCCCATGTCCATGAGATCCTGAAACAACAATCTTAATCTAGAAAGGAGAGGTTATTTGGAAAAAGCTAAACTGAACAACTAAGCCTACAGTGTATCACAAAAGTTGTCATGGGACAACACTGACAAAATGACACTTTGACACAATGAAAAGTCGTCTGTGTGCAGCTTATATAACAGTGTACATTAATTCTTCTCTCAAAATAACTCAATATACAGCCATTAATGTCTAAACCACCAGCAACAAAAGTGAGTACACCCCTAAGAGACTACACCCCTAAATGTCCAAATTGAGCACTGCTTGTCATTTTCCCTCCAAAATGTCATGTGAGTCGTTAGTGTTACTAGGTCTCAGGTGTGCATAGGGAGCAGGTGTGTTCAATTTTATAGTACAGCTCTCACACTCTCTCATACTGGTCACTAAAAGTTCCAACATGGCACCTCATGGCAAAGAACTCTCTGAGGATCTTAAAAGACAAATTGTTGCAGTACATGAAGATGGCCAAGGCTACAAGAAGATTGCCAATACCCTGAAACTGAGCTGCAGCACAGTGGCCAAGATCATCCAGCGTTTTAAAAGAGCAGGGTCCACTCAGAACAGACCTCACGTTGGTCGTCCAAAGAAGCTGAGTGCAAGTGCTCAGCCTCACATCCAAATGCTGTCTCTGAAAGATAGATGCAGGAGCGCTGTCAGCATTGCTGCAGAGATTGAAGAGATTGGTTCAGATGGTGTCAAGCATGTGTGGCAGCAATCAGGTGAGGAGTACAAAGATAAGTGTGTCATGCCTACAGTCAAGCATGGTGGTGGGAATGCCATGATCTGGGGCTGCATGAGTGCAGCAGGTGTTGGGAGTTACATTTCATTGAAGGACACAAGAACTCCAATATGTTCTGTGAAATAATGAAGCAGAGCATGATCCCCTCCCTCCAGAAACTGGGTCACAGGGCAGTGTTCCAGCATGATAATGACCCCAAACACACCTCTAAGACGACCACTGCTTTATTGGAAAGGCTGAGGGTAAAAGTGATGGACTGGCCAAGCATGTCTCCAGACCTAAACCCAATAGAACGTCTTTGGGGCATCTTTGGAGCGCAAAGACTTGAATATCCGCCAGCTCTGTGATGTCGTCATGGAGGAGTGGAAAAGCATTCCAGTGGCAACCTGTGAAGCTCTGGTAAACTCCATGCCCAGGAGAGTTAAGGCAGTTCTGGAAAATAATGGTGACCACACAAAATATTGACACTTCTGGAACTTTCACTAAGGGGTGTACTCACTTTTGTTGCCGCTGGTTTAGACATTAATGGCTGTATATTTAGTTATTTTGAGGGAAGAATAAATGTACACTGTTATATAAGCTGCACACAGACTACTTTTCATTGTGTCAAAGTGTCATTTTGTCAGTGTTGTCCTATGAAAAGATATACTTACATATCTGCAGAAATGTGAGGGATGTATTCACTTTTGTGATACACTTTAGATATAAAAGTATTGCCTGTGTCTGCATCCCAAACACTGGATGGAAGATTATTCAACCATCCAGTTGAGGAGCTATGTAGGAGAAGGCTTTACCCCCCACTGAAGTCTTATGAATTCTGGAAACTAGTAAGAAACCAGCACCCTGAGATCTGAGTAATGTTGGTGGGTCATAGTTTGTAATGAGGTCTTACAGGTATTCAGGCACGAGACCATGCAGTGTTTTATCTGTTAATAAAATATTTTTGTAATCAATACCATATTTAACTGGAAGCCAGTGGAGGGTTGATAAGACTGGACTAATATGATCACATTTTCTGGTTTTAGTGAGGACTCAGGCTGCAGCATTTTGAATTAACTTGAGTTTATTGAAGTGAGCATCCTGACAATAGTGCATTTCAAAAATCTAATCTTGATGTAATAAAAGCATGAACTATTTTTTACTGCGTCAGGCAGAGATAAGGCATTTCTTAATCTAGCAAAGTTATGAAGATGTAGGAAAGCTGTTTTTGTAATGTAACATATATGCTGATCAAATGATAAGTCTGAGTCAATTATCAATTACCAGTCATTTTTGGTCTTTTACATTTTGTTGTGGCAAACTTGTATAATCATGTATAAATAATTCACTTTTAAAATGAATTAAATGACTTTCTTAATTTATTACAACTTATAATACTATTTTGGGAGAGGCCTTCACACATCAGAAATATGGGTGCAATGTTGTGATTAATGACACTTTTATTTAGAGAAATGCAAATGCATTTTTTTGACAAAGTGTGTTGTGTGTATGCAAGAAAAGCAATTTATTTGTAATAACTGAAATTGTTACAAATGGATGTGCAGCATTTTCATTTGTCCCCAGAGTGTACCATTAAGGATGACAAGAAGGCCTGTGTTTCATTGCTCATGTGGATTAAATGCGGGTGTTACAAAAAGACCAAACCAGCGTTTAAATACGGTACACCAAAATTATTGGCATCCCTCCAAAACTTGGCAAAAACCTTCATCTAAAGTGAGCAACACATTATTTCAAATGAATCATTTCTACAATGTGTTGTATTTTATCAAAAACATGATTAAATAAAAGAAATAAATGCACTCAGGCGAGGGGTGGGGGCTTTCTTTTTATTAATCCCTAATTTTAGTTGTCTTTGACCTTTTCTGTTGATCTATGACCTGTTTGTCATCCTTCAAAACATCAGAAGTGTCTACTCAAATGAGAGGCATCTGTGGACCTGCACTGATTATGAAATGGTTCTGAAAGAAGTCAGTTAAAAAGAAAGTAAGTTGATAACATTTGAAAAGCAAGAAAATAATGAAATTTTGCAAGGTGTCCAAATGAACAAACTCAACCCTGGAGGGTCAGTGAGAGAACATCCAGGTGAAAAATTGGGATTTTGACATTCCAACAAATATTTTAATGACCCTGCACATGCCCCCTTGTACAGTAAAGAGGACATCAAGTACGCTAAAGAGGAACCCTTCTGACAGGGTGAGAACTGCACAGTTTTCATAGTTGTCCAATTTTAAAATCCACTCTCAGAAGCAACATCCATGATCAGAAGGTTTTTGGAAAAATTTATCAAAATAAGTTGTTCCTGAAATAAAAAAAAATGTGCCTGATTAATATCATTAGAACTTCAAAAAGAAAAATGTGATGAGGTCAAACATTTTATTGTTAAATACATAGGCATCACACTCAACCCCCCAATAAATAAATAAATACCAAATTTTCATACCAAACTTTATACATTATATTATAAACATTATACCAGTGTTGTCTGAAATTTGGTTCATGTTGTCAGTATTACTCATTAGATGTGTGGATTATTGCACAATATGTCATTTGTTCATATTCTTCACCTTGTATTTATCCAACAAAAGGACCTGACACTGAACTGTCAAAACAGTTCAAAAATGTTTTTACATGCAAGACTGCAAAGAATTTAACTCTTTTATCATCTCATAATATCCCGAAAAGATTCAGGGAGTCAGGGCATAAAGGATAAGGAAGGAAGCCACTGCTGCCATGATGGACGTGTGCTCAGGAGTACTTTGGAAAACCATTGTCACTTAAAACAGGACATCAAGGCATCAGTAAATCCAAAGATGAAAAAGATCATCCAGGCTGTTGCCAACAAAAAGTGCCAAAACAAACAACAACAACAACAAAAAATGCATCTGTGATGCAGTTAGGGTGCATCAGTGACCATGGCATGGGTGATCTGCATGTATATGAAGATGTCAGAGTGAGGGTGGAGGAGGCGGATGCACTGTGGATCCAAAAAATAAGGCTTAAGTAACAGAACCCAAAACTCAGCTATGAAACAGAAACTCAAAAAGTTGGCTATAAAAGATCAAACAAAATTGTGGCTCTGGATGACAATGCAATAGAGTGAAGACAATACATGAGTGTGGCGTACGAGGACTGTGAAACACGAGGGAGACTATATACCACACATAATTAGACTAGGGATGGGAAAACAGGGCTGTGGGGGTCATAAGACAACGGCATGATGTTGGCAGAGACAACAAAACGTAAACAAAACAGCACATGGACACAAGACTAAGGTAGGGACGAGGCTGTGGTGGGAGGTTTCACAAAGGTACCATTGATGCTGAGGGTTATATTGGTATTTTATAGAGATACAGTATATGCTGCTGACAAGACAAGTATTTTACCAGGAAGGCGTTCTGCTCAAGGTACACCAGCATGGCAACATAAACATAAAGTGTGCATAGAGTGTGCTTGACTAGCCTGTCTGCAGTCCGGATCTGTCTCTTATTGAAAATGAATGGCACATCATGAAGAGGAGAATCGGACAACAAACTATTGAGCATCTCAAGTCTTGTATACAGCAACAGTAGGCACAAATTCCACTTGTAAAACTGCAACAATTAGTATCTTCAAGTTCCTAAGTGCTACCTCACAGTGACTCAGTGGTAAGCTATTTTAAGTGAGCTGCAGGCAATCATTTTTTATTACATTTTTATAAAGTATCCCAACTTTTCAGGGATCTCAGATTCCAGATCCTTAATTCTTAAGAATGAAAAACCTTCTTGATGTGTACATACTGTTGCAGCAGTATTGCTCTGTTTGACTCTCAGAATGAGGCTGAAAGTATGTTGTATCTCTCTCTGCCCATTATTTGTCTGTTGCAGTCAGTTTTTGCTGACTAACAATACATCGTCTAGCCTCCACTATCTTTTAAACGAATGGAAGACAGCAGATCTAATTTTCTGCCTGTCTGCGTATGAATATGAGTTACGAACACGAACCACCCCCCTCCACAAACCCCCACAATCAACCTACCCTGGTGAAAAAAGGGCTTCTGAAATGACTGGAGAGAAGCGGCTGCATAAAAGAGGCTTTAACGAGCTTTCAAACTCTCATTATTGCAAAGTGCTTTTATTACAAGCAAGTATATTAAATAAGGGAAAAGTCTGCTGTATTGAAGCTGAGTCCTCGTTCTCTGTTTCCTGTTGAAACCAAATGACACTCGCAGGGAATGTAGGTTAAAGACACCACAGTTCCATTACCTTTACTGGTTTAGCACAACAGCCTGAGCTTTAAATACAAGTACATCACAAGTCTTGTGTTGTACATAAAGCAGGAATGTTAGGTGTTTGCAGGTTTGTCTGCTCATGTTTGTGAATCAGAATGTTACACTGGTGAATTACTAGTCCAAGTCATTTACCAACATATTGATTTTTCATTACTGGCTAACTGTTTTGTATCTTCTTATTAGAATCCTGTAGACAGTATTATCTCCTTTAATTTCCATCTTACCACCTGCCACTATCCCCGGCAGGACTGGGAACATTCAGGCCTGAATTTTTGTTTACGCTGGCCCTTTCAGGGAAGGGGGTGGTTACATGTTCTCCAGTGGTCTCCAGAGTAGCAGCCAGTGAGAAGATGAAGAAATTACAGGGCAGGGTCTTCAGTTCCAGTCCTCATTGTGTGATGTCCAGTACAGATTGGTGCCCCTATTCTAAGACATCACTAAACCAGGTGGTTAACAGATTTGTTGTATTTGAGTATAAATCACCAAACTGTACTGGACACCAACCCCCCAGTAGCAGATTTGAAAAACCCTGCTGACAAATTAGAACATACACTGAGTAGCTACTTCATTAAAAGCACCTCATTTTATCTGCAAACTGCACAACTACAGCCCAGTGTGTTTGCACACAGAGGAATTTAACCCATCCATGCAGTAAAATGCACACACATGCACAAGTGAATACACAGTGAGAACACATGCCCTATCCACGGCGCCCAGGGAGCAGTTGGAGATTAGGTGCCTTGCTCAAGAGCATTTCAGTCATGACGTGCGTGGGGATTGAACTGAAGACCTTGCAGTCACAAGACCAGATCCCTAAACACCAGACCATGTCTGCCCCCCACTACACTTATTGTTTATTTTATCAGCTGCACTGTGTACTTCTACAATTACAGACTGTAGCTCATCTGCTTCTCTGTGTACTTTATTGTCCTCCTCTCACCTGTTCTTCAGTGATCAGGACCCTCATAGATCAGGTGTTATTTGGGTGGTGGATTGTTCTCAGCACTGCAGTGACACTGATGTGGTGGTGATGTGTTAGAGTGTGCTGCGCTGGTATGAGTGGATCAGACACAGCAGAGCTGCTGGGCACCATGAAGTCACTGCTGGACTAAGAACAGCCCAACAGTGTCCTGTGGGCAAAGTCCTGTGACCATCAATGACCAATACAAACTGCAGCAAGACAAATTGGACCAATATATAATATCAGTAATGTATCTGATAGACAGTGATGTTAATGGTTTTTAGCAGCTCCACTGTACCAACACAACATAACACACACCACCACCACATCAGTGTCACTGCAGTGCTGAGAATGATCCACCACCCAAATAATCCCTTCTTTATGATGGTCATCTGGGCTCCTGATTATTAAAGTCTTCAGTGTTCAGACAAAGTCCATAAAGTGGACAGTGAGTGTAGAGACAATGAAGTGGTTTTAATGAAGTGGCTGGTCAGTGTAGTTTAAAAACAGTAAGGAGTCAAATCACATTAGCATACAGTAATATGATCATTTAAAACACGTGTCAAACTCAAGGCCCGCGGGCCAAACGTGGGCCGTCACGTCATTTTATGTGACCTGAGAGAGCTTGTACATGATAGTCTTAAAATACGTTTACTCTATTTTGCTTAAAAACGCATGTCGACCATAAACTACATCTCCCATAATGCATTTCAACAGTATCTCACCAATAGCCATGCTTTCAATGCATCAGTGATGTCTGCAGTGCATCCCAGCACCTTCAGTTGGAGTTAATGGCCCCAGTGCACGAGATGCCTCTTAACTTCTGCTTAGCGACTGCTCTGCATTGTTGTTTGTGGTTGTAGTAGTTGTGAGGAGAATTGACGGCAGAAATAGATAGCGATAGCGACCGTGAGTGTTTTTAAGCTAAAGGAGAAATAAATAACATACCGTCACAACATAACGTCACAAGAAGAAAAGTCTCTGATCTACTTGTGTGTGTTGAAGGACAGACAGCTTTACCTCACTGTTCTGTAAAATGATGCTTCTGTCATATGTTGTGACATAGCCCTGCTCCCCTTATACTGAATACATAATAAACACAGAAATAGAGATCTAACAGCATAATCAGGTGTAGTTTCATTTATTTTTAATTATATTACATTTTGTTACATTCATACTGTTAATCTGGCCCTTCAAGGCCAACCGTTATGCTGATGTGGCCCTCAGTGAAAGTGAGTTTGACACCCCTGGTTTAAAAGATATGTACATATAAATGAAACATGTTACAGTGAACAGTGGTATAAATCTGATCACCTGACATTTCCATCTCAAATCAGATTTGACTGACATTACCATGAACACCTCTTTTAGCTCTTGTTTCTACACATTTTAAGCTAGAGCTGCTGTAAGTCTCCTGTTATAAGCCTGTAGCCACTAAACTTGGTGTGAGGCTTTTATTTGCCTGCAGTACTGCTCATTTTGAGACCAGCTGACAACTTGTGTGAGTTTTCACCCTTTTGCTCTCTGTGTTTAAAATTCTTTCTGCTTGCAACCTGCAGCCACTGGAGCTGCTGTACAGCTTAAGGCTGTGTTCACATTCACTTTACTTTCTCTCTCGTGCTCTATTTTGCATTCATTTTGTTTCTCCTGCAACTTACAGTCTAGAACAGTGATGTTAAACCTTGTTTTTACTTCCAGCTCTTGTGGCTCATTTTGGAGTCTCCTTGTCACTTTTTCATATCCTTCATCATAATTCCAGCTCTTTCTTATTCTCATCCGCCATTGACAAAGACTGTAGTCTTAAAATATTGACAGTTTTAGTGGTTGTAACTCCTCAACATTGAAATACCTCCTCAAACTATCAGTGTACTGTATGTTTGCCTTTGCAAGCCATACCAGTTTGTTCTCAAGCTTTCCTTTCTTGTTCGCATAATAAATTTTTTATTTCCTTTGAGTTATTCTGGGCCTTCACTGAAAGCCTTGAAGGCTCTGATGGTAGTCTCATGCTCAGGTTCTTTTGTATACGCTTCATGCCCTCTCTCCAAATGATAGGCCTCATATTTTCATCTGTGCAAGAGCCAAATTAGAGAGACAGCCAATTTGCTTCTATTGAGCGACATATCGGTGCAGCAGCATGGTGTGCGGCTAGTGCATCGATTGAGATTCCAGGCTTGTCGTGTTTTTTTTTTTCTCTCCTCCCTCCCAGGGCCGGCTTCGTTGTGTTTTTGATCAGTGCTGCTTATTACTAGAGGAAAATGACAGAGAGAGGATGAGGGGGAGACAGAAAGAGAGAGAAAGCAGACAGTGGAGTGAAACTCAAGCCTCAAATGTGACTGTAGCTTCAGCATTTCCAATAGTAACAGCAACATAGAAATATACAGTGCTGTGTAAAAGCCAGCACTGACAAAGTGGGCAAAGGTTCATGAGAAGTAAAAGGACAGAATTTGTGAGCACTTCTTGTTTATGATTGATCAGCTGTACATCATTACTGATTAGTTTCTGTTCTAAAGTTGAGAGATGTGTCGACTGTAAACGTGATTTTGTAAGGTTCAAACACTCACACATAGAGCTTTTGTACATGTGGAGCATTAAACATCCTCTCCACTGCAGAGAGCCACAAAATCACAACCTTTGACAGCTTTTATGTTTGAAGGCATATAATACCTTCAATTATTGGCAAGTTTATGACCTTTTGTTGTATGCAACACAACAACATCAGTCAGTAGAGATTGTATTGATAGTTAATTACAAGAAAATGTCATAAACTGGCAATAAAAATAAGTATCATAGCTGGGCAGGTGTGTCTTATGCATTCGCAGTGTTAATAGTGAGTGTCATCACAGAAAAGGGACTTGTTTATTTTTTCTGAGGTAGAAAACACCTTCATCAGCCTTTCTATTAGGTACTGTGTGAGCTAACATTTACACAGACGTGACAGGTTCTTACTGTACTGTGTTAAGACTTACTAGCTTTGTAAACTCTCCTGTGACTTGTAGTGGAAGGCAGGGTGGTCTGTAAAGAAGGCAGATGAAGGCACAGCGTGTACTGTACATTTAGGTGATACATTTGGGATTTATATGTGCTGCCTTATTTTAGCAGGATGTTTGGAGTGTACATTTTTTACATTTATACTGCTTCATCAATGAGCCAAAACATTGTGACCAATATGCTGCTGTCATATAAGTCTTCTGTGGTATCTATGACCAAGACGCTAGCAGCAGATTCTCTCTTACAGTAAGTTGTGGGATGGAGCCACTCCAGACTTTGTAGTTTCAGCACATCCCACAGAAGCTTGATTGAATTAAGATCTGGGCAATTTGGAGGCCACTGTTCATAGGTACTGACAGCTTCTGTTCAGGAGATCTCCAAAAGTCTTGCTGTTTTAGAGAAGCTCCAATATCACTGAAGCTCACTATATCCCCAAGCCTGCTCATTTCTCCCACATCCATCATGTCATCTATGAAAATTAACTAAATTATATAGACCTTAGTATTCCCTATTTTGATGAGATAATTAACCCTGTTTGCGTCGTCTGTGAGTGGTCATAATGTTTTGGCTTGTTTTTGCTTGACTTGGTTAATTTTTTGTCTAAATATAATCAGTGCGTAGAGATGCATCTACGTAATCTCTTCCTTTCTGTACTTTCAAACACCATCAAGTAATCCACGTGACCATTCTGTCCCACATCATGTGATTGGTACTGATTTACATTATAATGTTGTCTTTTTATTGATTTCAGCACTGCTTATAGTTTTATAAGCTTATAAAATGTGACTTTTGAATGACATTGAGGAGCTCAGCTCAAAAGTGAAGATGACTAGGATGCATCAGCCTCACTGGAAGATGGATTGTGGATGTAGAGATTCCAGTGGAGTTGTTTTAGTGTGTACTGGTCACAGACACAAGTGTGATGCTCCGGAAATTCATGAAGAGTTTTGACAAACTGGTTCACTTTTTCCTCTGAGCTCCCCCCCTCTCTCTATCTCTATCTCTCTCTCTCTCTCTCTCTCTCTCTCTCTCTGTCTCTCTCTCTCTCTGTCTCTCTCTCTCTCT
>BRDA01078262.1:1140-14299 GCA_036984385.1 Crenuchus spilurus
TATGTGTACATTTTAGGACATCCTCTGACCTCAGCATGAGGTCTAATGTGATGGAAAAAACGGCAGCAGTCTATGGCAAGCCGTTTTAGCCTAAAATGACACCAGCGATACTCTAAACTCTAATTCAAGATCTCTGTAATGTAGTTTTTACTCGTAACAACTCCCATTTCAGATATCAATTATGACATTTTTACTAGTAAGAATAGAGACTTACATATCCATAATTAAATTCTGACTAGTCACATTGCCTGGTAGACATATCTTTAATATAATTCTGACTAGTCATAATTCTCCATTGACTTACATTGAATTTCACCCTCTCATATTTGTAATACAATTGTTACTAGTAAAAACTCCAATTAGATATCTGCAATTATATTTTTACTAGTACAAATGGCATTGGAGATATCACAAATGTAATTCTTACTAGTAAGAATCAATAATGTAAATCTTACTAGTCAAAAACAGAATTATAGATATCTAAAATTACATTTTAGAGCTCTGAAACTTTACATATCTCTAATTCATATTTTTACTAGTAAAAACTTAATTGGAGAGCACTTGAATTCACATTTTTACTAGTCAGAATTCAATTATGGATATGTGGACCTGTACTTGTTACTAGTAATAATTGCATTGTAGATATCTGAAATTATATTTGTACTAGTAAAAATATAATTGTAGATATTCTCAAATTGGAGTTTTTACTACAAACAATTTTATTACGGATATGAGAGTGTGAAATTCAATGCAAGTAAATGGAGAATTATGACTAGTCAGAATTACATTAAAGATATGTCTACCAGGCAATGTGACTAGTCAGAATTTAATTATGCATATGTAAGTCTCTATTCTTACTAGTAAAAATGTCATAATTGATATCTGAAATGGGAGTTGTTACTAGTAAAAACTACATTAGAGAGATCTTGAATTAGAGTTCTTACTAGTAAAAACTGAATTAGGACTTGTATCGCTGGTGTCATTTTAGGCTAAAACAGCTTGCCATATGTCAGTGTTGGTGAGCAAGTAAATAGTGACTTCACATAAAGGCAGTTTTTCTCTTCATTTGGGTGTTTGCCTGTTGATATCCCTGGCAATAAAATGCTGCAAAGCTACAGAAACAAAGTAAGGAAACTTCCTTTGAAAAACAGTGCAGTCACAAATTTTAATCTTATTTATTAAAACCATATATAGCCCAATAACATGCTTTTGACAGTGTGTTTAATATAATGTGAAGACCATTACTACAGCAGGCACCATAGTGGGAAAAAGAGGTTAAACAATTTAAAGCAATTAAAAAATATATTTCAGTTCCTAAAGGTAGAGGAGCGACTAATGTATTAGTTCGTTTTCCCTTTTAAACCTTATAGTATTGGGCAGTGCCGTCCACACCTGAGATTCAGCTCCTCCACTGCTTCTTCTTCTTGAACTGGTCTACTTCTTATGTTCTGGGATCGAGCAGCCTTCCCCACATCACCAGACTCCAACTCACCCTCTGGATGGACTTTCCCATCAGGCAGTTTGAACTCAACAGATGCAAATGAAGGGAGACTTCCATTTTTCTTAGTCAGCGTTTTTGAGGTCTCGCCCATTGGGCACACTTTAAGATCCCTACTTTTCCTAACATCACCTCTTTCTTTATGGCTGCTGATGCTCTGGTTATCCAGAAATGGATCAGAGTCACTACTGTGTGGCATGCTGAAGTATGTACACTTAGGTGTGGAGGGCTTTGCCATTTCCTCCAGCTCAGAAGAGGATATGACAGCTAGTGGGGAATGCTGGGTCCCAGTAGGTGGACAGAGGACATCCTCACTTGTGTTGTCTTGAGCTGTGTCAGCTGATGTGGTGTCTGCATTTTCATACATTCCAATCGCAATAGGTGGAGATTTACGAATGAGATGATTTTCTTTAAGGAGCCACCTGCCCTTATCTATCAGGATTCCTTCACCAGAGTCCGCCTCTGAATGAAAGACAGCGGGCTCAGAATCCTCGTTACATGAACTGGAAGTGTTACAATTGGTTTGTTCATATGTAGTACCATTAACCATACAGTCAGGAACAGAGGCAAGGCTGTGTGTACTTTTTAAACTAGGGCTAGCTATAGGTTTTGTGACTTTCCCTGAGTTCTTATCCAGTGGCTTACGCCTTTTGTTGTTTTTGGAACTTTGCTTCATCTTGCATTGGTTAATGGAAAACTTTTCTGTTTCCTCTTCTTCAGTTTCTGTACAAATATCTGTGGAGACATGTGACACATTTCCTCCACTGTATGAAGTCTCTGGCCTGTAATCAGAGAGGTCAGATGTGTTGGGGCTAGGAAGACATCTCTGGCCACATTGGTTATCTGTGGTGCTTTTAGGTAAAGGCATTTCTCTGATTTTACATCTGTCTGGCTCTATTCTCAGATGGCCATTTGAGTCATATGTGAAGGTAAGTGCAGAAGACAACAAAGCCAAATTGACAAAATCCAGGAGGTCCTGGGAGATCTCCATGGGATGCAGCAATGGACAGCTATGGCCTGCATCTGCTTCCTTCACTCCCAATGTATCTTCTGAGAAGGATTTATGTGTTCTTGTTTCCTTGCTCTTATATGATTCTTTCTTCACAGTGTGCTTGGTTTCAGGGTCTGGCATGTACGAGTTGCCAGTTTGAGAACCCGTGTCCCTGTTATAATCCAAAGCATTGCTCCATTTTTCCACATGTTCATCTGATTCATCATCTTTCTTTTCAACAGAACTGGTCTGTTTCACAGTATTACTGCCCTGCTCTTTTTCCTGAAGTTCATATTCAGCTTTGGATTCTTGGGATATATAAGACCTAGCATCAGAGTGTTTGTCCTCTTGATCTTGCACTGCAGGATCATCTGCTTCTGCACTGAATTCAGAATCTAATGCATGGCTCAATTTGTCCTTATGCTCATCTTTGCCTTCAGTAGCATACTCCTCATCTGGTGTCCTGTGCTCATGCTTAGCTTCTGATTCTCGGGATTTACAAAACACTGTCTTGGCTTGATCAGAGATTTTGTCATCTTCCTTTGACGATGCAGAATCTGCTTCATCACTGAAGTCATTTTCAGAATCTACAGCACTGCTAAGTTTGTCCTCATGTCCATCTTTCTCCTCAGTAACATTATCCTCCTCTGGTGTCCCAAAGTCATAGTCAGCTTCAGATTTGCGGGATTTACAAGACCTTGTTTTGGTTTGATCAGAGAGTTCAGCCTCTTGATCAGACAGTGCAGGAGAGTCTGCTTCAGATTGTAAAGCACTGCTCAGTTTGTCCTCATGCTCATCTTTACCTTTGGTAACATTCTCCTCCTCTGGTGTCCCAAGCTCATGTTCTGCTTCTGATTGTTGAGATTTACAAGACCTTGCCTTGGCTTCATCAGAGAGTTCATCCTGTTGATCAGACTCTGATGGATAGCCTGCTTCTTCACTGAAGTCCTTGTCAGAATCTAAAGCACTGCTCAATTTGTCCTCATGCTCATCTTTCTCCTCAGTAATATTTCCCTCCTCTGGTGTCCCAAACTCATGTTCTGCTTCTGATTTGGGGGATTTACAAGACCTTGTATTGGTTTGATCAGAGAGTTCAGCCTCTTGATCAGACACTGCAGGAGAGTCTGCTTCAGATTCTAACGCACTGCTCAGTTTGTCCTCATACTCATCTTTACCCTTGATAACATTGCCCTCTTCTGGTGTCCCAAATTCACATTCTGCTTCTGATTGTTGGGATTTACAAGACTTTGTCTTGGATTCATCAGAGAGCTCATTCTCTTGATCAGACACTGCAGGAGAATCTGCTTCTTCACTGAAGTCCTTGTCATCATGCTCATCTTCTTCCTCATCTTTCCCTTCATCAACATTCTCCTTCTCTGGAGTCCCAGAATGTTCCTTATCTTTATATGTTGCAGCATAGTTTGGTTCTGAATCAAAGTCATCATCAGAATCTAAACTATAGCTTTGTTTGTACTCATCTGCTGCTTCAGATTTCTCTCCAGTAGAGATACTCCATTTCTTAGTTGAAGTCACTTCTTGTACAATCTGGAGACCTTTTTGATCTGACATTTCTGGGGAGTTTGACTCAGCATCAAAGTCCTTGTCAGAACTTATAGCATTGCCATGTTTGTTATGCTCATCTTCCTCCTGCTTTAGCTCAAATTCAGTATCTGATCCTTGGGACTGTGTCTTGTCTTGCTCAGATTGTTCACCATCTTCATCTAATCCTAATGGGTAATTTGCTTCTGCATCAGAGTCCTCAGCAGAATTGAAAGCATCACTCTGTTTGTCCTCTTGCTCATTTGTTACTAGATCTTCCTCTCCAGTAGAAACAGCTTGTTTCTCAGGAACATTCTCCTCTTTTAAGACCTGGAGCTCATGATCACTTTCACTTTCTTGGGATTTGCAAGACTGTGTCTTGTCTTGATCTGACAATGCTGGACATTCTTCTACATCAAAGTCCTCTTCAGATTCTAAAGCACTACTCTGTTTGTCTTTACGCTCATCTGTGTCTCTATCTTTCTCTTCAGCCAACTGAATCTGTTTCTTAATGACATCCTCCTCCTCTGATGCCTGGAGTTCATGTTCACCTTCGGATTCTGCCTTATTTATATCAGACTGTTTACTCTCTTGATCTGAGATTGATGATTGGTGTGATGCAGCATCTGTATTTTGATGTTCCAGTGTCTTAGACATTTTATCTTCATTAACATCATTCTCTTCATTTGGGTCAACATTAGTATCTATGACGGCATCATCTGCACTATATTCCAATGCATGTAACGTAGCTTCTATCACATCTTTTGCATTCTCTTCTTCTTCTGTCACACAAATGTCATTTTCATCACTAAGTGAATTTAGTGCAGGATTCTTATGTGATTCAGCATCCTGATGCTCTTCTTCTTTATCAGACTTATTAACATTTTCACTTAGATTAAAATCTTCTTCTTTAAGAACAGCATTGTTCTGGTGTGCTACATCTTGGTCTTCATTCAGCTCATGTTCTTGCCGGTTAAACTCATCATGCTCAGCCACTGATGTTGGTGCTTTTATGTCCTCTCTTTCTGCACCCACTAATATTATACCTAGCTGTTCATTATATTCCTTGCTTTCTTGGTAGGTGTCTTCCTCCTCTGCATTTATGTCATATCCACCTCCCTTTTCACTGTCTTTGTCTTGATCATCATTAACCTCAGAATGTAGTCCTGACAAGCCTTTTGTATCCATTTCTGACATATGAGTGTGAAGGTCAGCTTCTACAGCTTCTGCATGTTCAGATTCTTGTTCATTTTTATCATTTTCTTGTCCATTCTTCTTCTCAAGATTCATTTGCTGCTGATCTTGGACATCAAGCTTATCTACCTGGCATGTCTCATTCTCTGTGTACCTTTCCTCAATTGCTGAGACATCTGTCTGGTTTGTCTCACCTACTGTAGTTGGAACACTTTCTACAATAATTGATTTTTGGTCTTTGCTTAGAAGTGCTTGTTCAGGAGGACATGAGTCCACTCTGTGTAACTGCTCAGATTCAGATTCTTTTGAACTTTCTTCTCCCTCTAAGAAATCATCTTTTGTAGCATCATTTTCAGAGGTTTCAGTGCTATGTTTTTTTGTTAGCTTTGTTCTTTCTGAACAATCCATCCCCCCATCAACAAGACAGGAAATCTCTCTGCGAAGATCCTCAGACACGTTAAGCTCATCCATTAACTCTTTTATCCCAAAAGGCTGCTGTTTGTCCTGATCCTCTCCTTCTGAGTCTACCTCTAGAGCAAACTCTTGCTCTGACAGCCTTGGCGACAGTGGTGGACTTCCCTCTATGTCATTTTTCTCTTGGAAATCTCTCCAGTTCTTTTTTAACTGAGAGGAGGTTGAGCTTTGGAGACTTGTCAGACTGGCCTTAAGCTCTTCCTCATCCTCTATACTGGCTATTTTTTCTAAGGACTGCATTACCTGCAGGGCCTCTGGATAGCTGCCTGAGTTTTCATTGCCAGTGCTGGATGTGCCATCTTTTAGAGTCATCAATGACAAGAAGGAGAGAAAAGCTTTGGATGGAGAACCAAAAACAGAGGCAACCTGAGATGAGAAGTCTGGAAGGCTACTAGACTTCTCCTTCTCCAGGGAGTTTAGGCCAGAATCACTAGATGTCCTTCTGATAGACTGGATAGATAGACAAAGCTGTTCCAAAACGGGCTTCATACCTGACCTAGTGTTCACTTTTGTACTTTGTGATGCTTCGGACTCTGTATCAGGCTGTATAGGAACTAAGGCCACTGAAGATTTATTAATTCTCATGCAACTTTCCTGCTCAGCAGGGTGTATTCTCACACTTGGCATTGATTTACAGAAGCCTCTTGTCATCTGTGGCTGCACAAGTTCTCCTTCACACCTGATCTGAACAGGTGGACGAGACACTGGTCTTTCAGTTGTAGTAGCTTCAAGAGAAGCACATTCTTTCACTCTGCTGTCTTTTTCTGGTTCACTTCTTATCTCAGAGCTCTCTGCAGAGCCACTTCCAATCCAGAACTGAGGTCTAGCTTCAGGATCAGGCTCAGCCTCTTGAGGGTCCATCTCATCCACATAGGGTACTGATTCTGCCTGAATTCTGTTCAGCCAGTTTTCTACATATTGGTGCACATTGCAGGGAGGTGAATGGAACACTGGCATAGAAATGCTTTCATTCAGCTCTTTATTATCTTTAGGAGATTTTGTTCTGCCCTCGCTCATGGTCCTTTGTTTTGCCAACGTCTTGAAAGAAGTCGAATGCACAGGTGGTACAACATCTAATAATTTTTTCTTAATTGGATATTTTAATGTGTCAGTATGACATGCATTTACATTTTGGCGTAAGTCTCTTGGTGTGCCACTATGTATGTTTTTCTTCTTATGTGATCTCTGAGTAGCTGCTTCATCTAGATTAAGGTCTTTCTCAGGCGACTCTATATGATCACCAGAGTTGAAGTTTGGTGATTGGTGTTTTTGCAAACCATCTTTCATTTTCTTTTTAGACTTTTGCTTGTGGTTGTCACTTTCTGCAGAGCTAACTATCTTTTTTTCTGGTTCTGTTTGGCTCTGTGTCTCTGAAGATTTTCTTAAGTCTTTTAAGGAACCAGCAACATGGTCTTTTTGCTTTTTGTCAGATGCAGTGGTGTCAGAAGAGTTGTTTCCCTTTGGTTTCAATGACTTCTGTGTTGTTTTTGTTTTCCTAATATTAATAGTTTTATCTTTAGAGTTCTCTTTTGTGCATTTGTTTAGGTCCTCTACTTGCTTGTGTAAAGATTCTGGTCTTGCTTGCTTTTCATTGTTTGTGCAGGAGGATTGATTGTTGCTTGCCTTTTGTGGATGGCTTGATTGGCCTGAGGACAAGGACAAAAGTTCATTTTTCCTAGTATTCTGAGAGTCAGAACTTGTGGACTGTCTTGTGAGATCAACGTCACAGTCATTGCTTGAAGAGCGAGGCCCTGAGTCTGTTGAATCTGACTTTCTGGATTCTTTGGTCTTGCCTCTAAAATCAACCTTTTTATCACCAGTAACCTGAGTGTTTGCCACATAGTTTTCATAAGTCCCCTGAGACTCATAAATATGCATTACAGTCTCTGTAATCTCTGTGCCATTGTTTTGTAGTTGAAGGACCTCAGCCATCCTTGAAGATCTAATGGAGGAGTGAGTCTTTTTATGCTTAGGCTCTCCAGAGCTGTTTTTTCTGGGTTTTGGTGCAGGTCTAGTACTGCTAGAGCTACTATGGCTGACCACACAGTACCCTTCTGTTAATTCTCCTTCTGCTGTGTGCTCCATGTATGAGTATGCACCTACTGTGCTCTCTTGCACCTCATTTTGTGATACCCTCTTTATACTCTCTACTGAAGTCTCTTTTCTCCTGACACGTCGGGGTCCTGGAGTGGGCAGCCTTTGGAAAGTTGGCTTTGGTTTTACCAAGGCCTCAGAGGTTGTGCTTACACGTTTTGCAAGTTTCTGGCCATTCAATTCCACTGATTTGTCACTGGGTGCATTATCTTCTTTGAACTCATAGCTGTCTCCATTTGCTTCTCTTACAGGGTAGTTATTATTATCTGAGGAGACTGGTTGTGAGTACACTGCCCTCTGCTGGCTGTGAGTACAGGTTCTACTCAGTGTTGTGGTCCAGTGTATCATCTCTTCTTGCTTGATAGTCAGATGAACCTTCATCTCCACTGTCATGCTGCCATCCTGATTCACACGAAAAGATTTCTCAATGTCATCTTCTGAAGGCATGATGAAGTGTTCCCTTTCCTCTATACCAGCAATGCAGTCACTTGTTTCCATATCCTCTGATTCTTGTGGTTGGATGTTCTGAGCGTCCATCAGTCCTGTCTTCTGGTTATTGTCTTCTGACAGACTTCCATTCAGTGACTTGTTGATCTGATCTACCAAGTACCGTTCTGATGATGAGGAAAAATTCCTTGATCTTGGTCTACTGCCAGCTGATTGCTTTTTATCTTCATGTGATAGATTCAGGAAACATGCAGGTGTTTTCAGATTCACAGGTATTATTGGAAAGTTATGTTTGCAGGCCACGAACAAGAAAGAGAAATAATAAAGGAAAAAAAAACAGAATATTTTCAATCTCAAGAATCTCATCACAATAAATTAATCTTATAAATTGTAAAATAAAGCCATAATTGTGGGATTGAATAATTAAAGCTTACATGGCAGTGGCTGTGTCTTAGCTGCTGCTATAGATTCAGATATGATTGTCTGTGAGGGCTGAGAGGATCCTTGGAGATTGTAGTTAGCCAGCCTGAAGGATTCATTACCAGCTGCTACCACTATTCCAGAGCACAGGATCAGGGCAGGTAGGCCTTCAACCTACAAAATGAATGGTGAGCTTTTTCTTCTTCTTCTAAATAATTATGTGTGAAAACAGTTTTTAAACATGACTCAAGTTTCAAAATTTTCCTCAAATGTTTGTACGATGAGATCCTGAACATACTGATGTTTTGATGACTAAATGCCAGTTTCTGACCAGTCACGCCAACCCTGTCTAAACACTTTCATGAGAGGCAGATGGGAAAGGGTGATTATAGTGCCCTCACCCAGCTGGTGTTTGGGAATTACTGCATGATGGTTAATTTGCTGGCGTGGAATGTGATTCTTGAGGTTGTGTACTTCAATGGATCCAAAGAAACTGTGCATACTTCACATTATATAGCACAGTCTTTATAATGCAGTAGAATCATTTGTAAATGTGTGTCTAATGGAAAATCCATTCCATCAGTTTTTATTTGTCTGAGTTTTGATAGTAAGATTAACATTTTATTACATTCAGTGGTCCTCCATATATATCATTATGACTCACAGCATCTCCAATGTCATGACTTAAAGAAAATGAATTCCTGTAAATAATAATTAACACACTGTAACAGTACTTTGCTTATGAAAAGCACACATACTGACAAATGAAAGGTCATTAAAGTCATACTTACTCTTCTGCCATCGGCTGTGTATAACTTTACAACCGGGAACTGCAACACGTGGGAAAGGTAGTCCAACAGAGACTCAAATGTTGGAGCAGTCCTCCTTTGCAACACAATTGTTCGCTTGGCGATGGGGTCCCTGTTATTAAAAACCACCAGTCTTTTTGGTGTCCAAACTGCCACAGTGGTTTCAACCACTTTAGTTGTCCTACTCACTTCTTTCTTCTTTACTAGCTGTCGAATCAGCCCTCTGCGTCCTTGTCGTCCTGCACTAGATGGTCTGGTGGTATTCCAGGGCACCTGTCTCCGGTTGACCTCTTCCAGGTTGAGGGGTTTGACTTTTCTTTGGTCTGAGCACACATACGAGGCTCCATCCTGCAGATCGTCTAACTTCTGGACAGTGTGTGTACCCTTGGGAGTTGTGATGGTGCGTACTCCAAATGGTAGAGGCACTTTCTTGGATAGGGCATCCAACAGGGCATCAAAAGTTTTGAAGGTGCGACTGTTGATGACAAGCCGATGCCCAGAGAACTGGAGGTCACCACTCTTGTAGAAACACACTCTCTTTGATGTGCTGGGGTCTCTGGAAGAAGCTGGTGGTCTGGAGGCCACCGTCTGCACACTCCCCAAGAGCACACTTGGCTGTTGTGTGTCATTATGGGGAGGGGCACTCATGGTAAATTGGATCCACTGTAACAAACAAAAACATTTAACATTTAATAAAAGTACATCTTCTTTCTGTATTTTGAAAGAAGGTCAGTGATAGGCATTGTGGATAAAGTACGATTTCTAGCAAGATTCATAACCATTCAGTGTGTTTTGTTTACATTGTACATTTATTATTGTATATAAAATATAGTTAATATTATAGTATTTCTTGTAGTCCACCAAAATTATAATTGTACAATGTTGTACATTTGCTGCTGCTAAGAATATGACTTGGGCTGATTATATGAGTCCCAGTTACAATAAAACGTATTTAAAAGTTTTGAAACAAACACATGTCATTAACAGCTTATTAATACAATAACTGCCCATTATGAGAGATATAATGTTAATATGTTAAAATATATGTTATGCAGTACATTTTAGTCTCAGCAGCTTGTGTGGAAGGACAATGTTTAGATCATAAAACATTTCTAAATAATCCTTAAAATTCACATTGCAGTAAATTATTCTAGCCTGTGCTTAATTTGTACCAGCTTACTGTCAGCAGTTGGCCAGTTTTCTGCATTAGGCTGTGCATCGTTGAAATTTTGCTGTTATGTGTAATTACATGTATTTTCTGTTACTGATGTTGACTAAAAGTACAAAGGTGTAAGTAATGTATCTTACCTTATTTCACATTTTCAACAAGGTGATCCTGGTGCGGAATAGGAGAGCCGCTAGTCCAGCTACTGAAAAGCTTATCAGCGACACTCATGTGGCTATTTTTAGATGGTCAGCATCACAGTTAATTTGCGTAATCTTTGCTCATGGTTAATCAGCATTTTAAGCAAAGTAATAAACTGGGAAAGTTTCTATTAGAAGTAACAGCTACAGTGTCCAATGGTGGAGACTGGCCATATCTCTGTTTTATTAGTGTATTAGAAATGTATCTTTTTAGATAAGATTCAATCAATTTAATCCATCATATTTCCAAAATAAATGTCATGTGATATTCGTGGCATAAACTACATAGTGTAAATTAATAACTTAACCAAGATTTTCAGCAAAGTAAAGATGTTCCTGGAGTCTGTCTTCAGATTGCTACTCCCTGTTCAGCCAGCCATATGGACATCTTTCATATTTTAGCATATTTTCTCTCTTATTTTCATTCAGAGTAGATGAAGAGCACTGTATCTCTTGTCCAATGTGTGTGACAGTAGGCAGATGGCTGGGGGTGTTTCTTATTTCTTGCAGAGATGTAATCAGATTTGAGCAGTGTGCTAATAGGGATTAGAGTGGGGAGAGGTAGCGAGGGTTTATGTTGCAGCTGACAATAAAGGAGAGGGAAGTCTCAGCAGATAAAGCATGTGCCTCACAGTGGGAGACTAACACAGGCTGTGGGAGCACAGCAGGAATATTGATATTGGCAAAAGTTCACCGTGAAGCACTTTAAAATCTCATTGCATTACAGCAGTTTATTGTCATTCCTGAAACATGCTGATCTGTGTGCCGTATAGGCTTCAGGATGTGACCTGAAAGTGAAGGGCCTCCGAAGTCATCTTGTGGTGTTGATCACGGCACGTCAGGTGTTATCCTATAACCTGCCCAAAGTACAAGGTGATGTGTTTGTGCTTTGCTGCCAGTAAAGTCACTGCTCTCTATCCTGCCTCCACTTTAGAATGCTGTCAGCATGGGGTGGAGATTAGCACCACAGGTGGCATGCACAGTTTGCAGAGAGGTCACGGCCATCCATGTTTAAAACATTCTTGCTTCAGTTCTTGTCACATTTCTTATTAACTAGCATTACTGTGTTTATACACTGCTCAGCCACAACATTAATAACACTCACTGATAATATCATATATAATATCATTGATTGACTTGTAACTCTGAATATCTGTGATATATTAGATGTTAAGTGAACACTTAATTTTCATAGATAACGTGTTGGATGGTGGAGAAAGATATACAGGCATGCAGAACCTTGAGTTACAGGATAAACATAGCAGTGCGGCTTGTGAGGTTCTCGCAGTCAACATTGGTGAGTAGATACTGAAATTAAGTTTCAAATTCCTATGATGTGGGATGTGCTGGAATGGTAAGCCAATCCACGGCGTAAACTTCTAGGACTTAAGACCTGTACTGTTTTGGTGCCAGACATCATTTGACACCTTGAGAGGTCTTGTAGAGTCCATGACTCCATAGGTTGGAGAAGTTTATGAGGACCAACAACCAGTGGTGGACAAAGTACTCAATTCTAGTACTTAAGTAAAAGTACTGATACTCGTGGTCAAATCTTACTCAACTACAAGTAAAAGTTGCTCAGTCAAAAGTTTACTCAAGTTAAAGTACTGAAGTACTTACTTTTGAAAATACTTAAGTATCCAGAATCAGAATCTCTTTATTTGCCAAGTATGTACACATACAAGGAATTTGACTTGGTGAGAGAACAACCACGTGTTACATGTAACAAGTACAATACACATAAGTAAAAAGTTACATTACTAAAGATATTCGTGATAAGTTGTGAGAGCTAGGAGGAATATAAATAGAAAGGCAAAATCTTATATACACACACTATAATAACAAAAAGTGCAGATAATACCTATTAATAGAAATCTTTGTACAAGTAGTGCAAGAATTTTTGATTTTGTTTTATTTTTGGTGATTAGTCTGGTTCCAATTCCAGTTTAGTGGAATTTAGAGTTCAGTTCAGTAGTAGATTGTGGACTAGAGTGTGAGGTGTCCACTGTTGTTGAGGAGCGCTACAGCTCTGGGGAAGAAGCTGTTACCCCCCCAGCACTATGTCGTTAAAAAGACGTTGAAAAAACGTCCAGGCTGTTTGTTGAAACTACGTTCCATTTTAATTGAAAGTGAAAGGTGAAAAGACGTCTTTTTCTAATGGTTGAAAAGACGTTTATGTGAAGACGTATTTCTAACATCCATTTTAGGTTGAAAGTGAAAGGTGAAAAGATGTCTTTTTCTATTGGTTGAAAAGACGTTTATGTGAAGACGTATTTTCAACGTCCATTAATTATCCATAATAGACGTGAAAAACAATAATATCACACA
>BRDA01078266.1:0-16253 GCA_036984385.1 Crenuchus spilurus
AGAACTGAACCTGAGAAACCAAGAACACCAAGTCGTGAAATCAGAGTGGCATGGTTAACAGTATCAAAGGCAGCAGTGAGATCGAGGAGTAAAAGGAGAGAAGCGTAGCCATTTTCAGAAGAAAGGAAGAGGTCATAAGTTTGTGGTTGTAAAGTGACAAAATGTGAAAAAGTTCAAGGGGTATGAAGACTTTTGAAAGGTACTGTAAGTGTGTATATATACTATGTGCCAAGTTACACCTTTGACATCTCCAATAACAAGGTGCTTTATCATAATTGTAACATAGTGCCGTTTTTATGACATACTTATGGTAATTATGAGATACTTTGTCATAACATAATTTGTCATTTTTACGACACACCCTCCGGTAATAACAACATGCTGAAGGGTTTATGTTTTGTTCTGTGTGGCAGGTCAATAAGAGATTTGATTGTTACTGTAATAAACAGAAGAGCTCTGCTTCTCTCTGATCGCAGGTGTAAGTGAGTGTGTCTAAAGATAAGTGCTCAGAGTGCAGATCACTATCAGGTTTTCTAGAGAATTCTAGAGCTTGGGGGCACAATAACTCCCCCTGCTCCTCCTCCTCTGCTGCCTTTCAGGAATAACCAGTAGTTTAAAGTGTGTAACAGAGTTGTAAACAGTGACCAGGCCACCTGTAAGCTCCGCCTCCATCAGGAAACACCTTGACGAACCAGCTGAAGGGGTCAGAGCGTTCAGGATTACATCTGAATACCTGTCAGCACTTGTCACACTACAGCTCACTCCTGGATACACACACATGCTGATTGATGAGCTGAATTACAAGTTTAGGAGAAATCACACACATTTAGCTTCTCTCTGAGGACTCATCACCTTTACACCTGTCTCTTCTTTCTCAGGTAAGAGCTCTTCATTCACTTCTGTTATCATCAGACATGTAAACTCCAGTAAATGTGTTATTTTACTGCATTCACACTCAGTGAATAACCTGATAACTGCAGAAAATCTGAAAATCTGCGTGTTTATCAGATCTACATGAGCCAGTAATCAGATTTCTGCTCTACAGTCGGCGGATAAACTCACTAAATAAAGACGTGGTGTACAGAACCAGCTCGTGAAAAACTCCACTTGTGTTTATGATTTAATTCTAAAAGCTAAAGAAACCCAGAATTTCATTTTTAGATTATTTAATTAAGAGTTTGAGTCAATTACTGTTAAAAATGATCAACATTTAAATAGTGTAATGTGTCACTTTAATAATAAATTATTATTAATTATTTATTAATAATAATTAATATTTATTAATAATAATAATAATAATGCTCTTTCCAATTTAAATACTGATCAATCAATTAATTATACAGAAAAGACTTAATAATAAATTACCTTTTTAAATTAAATTATAAACACTAATGAACTTTTTCACCATTTTCCATCTCGCACTAGTAAATGTAAACTTCCTTTAAAACTATTTTTAAGGATGAATCTTCATTATGGCCGCCATTTTTAAGTGTATTTTTGTTCTGAAGGTTCTACCTTCTTCAAATGTCTCCATCTGGATGTTTTCTACCATCTAGAAGATGAAGAATATTCAGGTTCTTCAGCTCCTCGGCTCTAAATGTGTTCTGGGACAGCACACGTGCTCAGACTGGCATAATCATTAGAAATCAGAATATGAGTATGCATGCACTGATCGGCCCCAATACTCCAGCTCTCTGCATCATGTTTCAGAGTCTTTCATTGAGCACCTTCACTGTTAAGATCTGTGTTTACATCAGTCATAGACAAACTGTCTACAAATGGAGTCCAGGACTAGGTTTAACCCCAGTCTGGGGATGATGCTCGTTGAATGGAGAGTTTATAAAGGAGGTGTCTTTAAATTAGTAATGCATTAGATATGCAGGCCATGTTATGAAGTCATCTGGATGAAAACTAAAACACCAGACCTGTCTCCAGCGCTAAACACACTTCCTCTGCACACGTCTGTTTCATTAGCGGATTAATCGTAATCCAGAATTACTCAATCGCTCAGTCTGATCAAGTTGAAGTGCGTGTTCAGACAGGACCAACTGAGTGAATAATAGTGAGGAGTTTGTGTGTGTGTGTATCTGGGGAATCCACAGTTTGCTGAAACAGGCACTGTGGCAGTTTCACAAGATCATATTTCAGACATTTAATGCACAGCCCTCAGGAATGTGGGCCAATATAAAGTTTTTTGTTATTTTTAGGGTGTTTAAGTGGTTACAATAGTCTCTGAAGTGGTTGCAAAGGTGTACCTAGACAGTTGCTATGGTCTCCATGACGGTTGCTAGGTCATTCCTATAGTATCCCACATGATGGCCAATGAATTGATATGTGTTGACATTTCAAAACAGTAAAAATAAAGAAAAAACAGAAAAACATTGTGCTGATGGATGGATGGATGGATGGATGGATGGTGAATTATGACATGTATATGAGAGCAGTTATTATATGAGTTTAATTCACTCATGTGCATGAATAACAGGAGTGTCTACAGTATTGACATTAGCAGGACTGTACCAGAGGAACATGACACCAAACATTGATGTGGTTTATCTTCTGATCTGGAAAACAGTTCATATGTCAGATCCTATTGTTTACAAGTCTACACCACCCTGTGTATTTACTGGGCGTTAGACTGCAGTCTGGCACCAAGGGCAGTTAATACGCTGGATGACGAGATCAATTAAAGCCAGGATCAGTTAGTACCAACTCTGAGGATCATACCCGCTGCTCCAGCAGAACTGTCTGACTTCTCAAGTGAGATGTTTCCTCTCTAAAATAAGAGACCTTCGGTTTGGTTATCTGGGCTGAAAGCTGAGCTTTGATTTGGTCCAGGATCCATTAATCTGTCCAAGGTTCTCTCAAACATCTCTAACATCAATTCAACATCATTATATGTTTACTGTCCAGCTACAGAACCATATCTAGAACTTACTGTAGTCTTTGTAGGTTCGTGGGGGACAGCTTCACTACAGCAGCTCTAGAACATCCCACACATTTAGTGGTGTCTGAGATGCTGCCTCCACCATGTTTCATACGGTGCATCAGTCACATCACGTCCTTTGTCCATGATGATGGTTTTACACTCTGATACACCTGACTGGTGCTCACTTATTTATACATGCAGTAAACCCCGTCACCTGGCACCTGTGATGTCCTGAGTCGAGTTCATTTTTGGATCAGTAAGAATAACATCTGTGTCTGACTCTACTGCATGAGCAGTTGCCTTAATTGGACCATGTTTTATGTTTCTTGTGTTCTTTTGTTTTCTCCCATAAACAGAGCTGTGCTGTAGTAAAGATGCCTCCACCTGTGGCGACTGATCGGAGGATGAGCACCGTGGGCTCTCGCTCTAATCCAGACAAGTTTCTCGGGCAGGATTACCAGCAGCTTCACAGAGACTTCTACAGTAATGGAGCTCGATTCCTTGACCGCACATTTCTCCCCAACGCGAGCGCCATCGGCCAAGGCCTGCTCACTGATGAAGAAATGGCTAGAGTGGAGTGGATAAGGCCTACGGTAGCTAGCAGTTAGCACTGAATTCTACTAAACATCCACAGACCTAAAAAAATAAAAATAAATAAATATTATGATACAGTGCTAGCAGACCATGTCCTAAAAAAACTAGAATGTATTATAATAACAGTTAACATTTAGCTCTACAAAACACACCCTGTCCTAATAAAGTTATCATACAGTGCTAACAATTAGCATTTAGCTCTGTTAAACACACCCTGTTCTAGTTATCATAGTGCTAACAGTTAGCATTTACCTTTAATAAACACACCCTGTCCTAATAATCATACAGTGCTAACATTTAGCATTTAGCTCTAGTAAACATGCCCTGCCCTAATAAAGTTAACATTTGTCATACAGTGCTATTAATTAACATTTCACTCTACTAAACACACCATTTGCTAATAAAGTGATTATTTATCACACTGTACTAACAGTACTTAGATTTGTAAGAACGCACACAACATATGCTAACAGTTACTACTAACACTGTTCTAATAAGGTTATTAATTATACTGTGCTAACAGTTAGCATTTAACTCTACTAAACACACCCTATCCCAAAAACATTCAAATGTATTATACTGTGCTAATAATTAATGTCACTCAACAAAACACACCCTCTGCTACTGCTAATCATACTCATTTAGCTCTGCTAAACATAATCAAAATTTAAGCTAACAGTTAGCATTTAGCTCTACTAAACCCTTTCATAGTAAATTATTCTGTGCTTTGATTATTATTACAAAAGAAAGGGTCAAAATAAAAGTGATTATGGCAATAATAAATAAATATCTTACATTTTAGCTTTAAATTTTAGCAGAGATACTCATATCATATTTATATAAAATAATACAAAAACATAAAGGACCAGTCAAAAGTTTTAGAACACCCTATTTTTTTCAGTTTTGTGTTGAAAATGATTGAGTTTAGTGTCTCATTGCACTCTGAAATGAAAGCAGAGGAGTTAAATAAGAACTCATAGAATCAATTTATAGACCAAAACGTGTCTAAACTTTGGACACAAAGCAGCACCTTTGTCAGATGTAACAGCTGAACACACTCCTGACATTCTTTCTACAGTAGACATCAAACATTCTTCAGACAGTTCTTCACTAATCTGCTGCAGAACGTCACATAAATGTTGGCACTTGTAGGTTTGCTTTGCTTTTCACTTCATCCCAAATCAGCTGGATGGGGTTTAAGTCTGGAGACTGTGCTCCACTCCATGTTTTCAAGCTGACCATCTTGTTGTTTTTTCCTGAGGTAGTTCTGGTAGAGCTTGGACTGATGTTTTTGGTCATTATTATCTTGTAGGATGAACCCCTGACACACTGGGTGCATATTTGAAACATTCTAAAAACTTTCTAAAAATGGTCTAAAACTTTTGACCAGTAGTATATGTATTGTGTATAAGTACTGTGCATCATCATTTTAAATAATATAAATGTATTTGTCCAGAACGTGTTTTGCAAAATACTTTAGAATATTAGAGTAATTATTTAAAAAATAGTTAAACAAATACATTAATATGTCACAGTAATATACAAGCATATACATGTCTCTGAACTAAGTCTTACGCAAATATTGACTGAAACCTTTTGGTGAAGCCTTGTTAACAAACATTGTTTCATTGTATTGTTACCTTAACCACACAAAACTTTACAGGAACAAAGGAAACATTAGTCAGTTTATAAGTTAACATGGTGCTGGTGACACCGAGTTGTGCAATGTGTTTGTACACAGTGTATTAACATGACTCATGCATAACTACCCCAGTCTGATCCTTTTATTCCTTTAATTATCCTTCATCACCTCTTTTCAGAAACTGGTGGAAGATCCTCATGTGGTTGTGGACGGAGAATCGAGGTTTGACTTTGGACAAGGAGAACTCGGTAAGATCCAGATTATTTGCAGTGTGAACGCTACACAGTACAAAAAACAGTAAAGCAGGGTTGTCAGGTTTGCAGTTTTTCTGCCAAATTGGACTAGTTTGAAAATGCAGTTGTAGGTAAAATTTCTGAAGTCACAGGATGCAGGTTTTTGGGCTACTTTCAAAATTGACCATGACATCCAAAAAGCTCTTAGAAGTAACACAGTAGAAGAGGATTAAATTGCATAATGAGTGTATAATTGGGTGCTTAACACATCAGCTGAAAGCAGTCAGAGATGATGGAGATGTCTTAGGTCAACCTAATATTAGATGTTTGATTATAGATAGAATGAACTGCTTGATATATAGATTAGATCAGAGAGGCAGGAAAAGGGATAGTGAATTTAAATTAATAATAAAAAAACCCTTACAATTATGTCTCACATTCTATTTAATAATAATAATAATAATAATAATAATAATAATAAAAAAAGGGTGGCACGGTGGCTTAGTGGTTATCATGTTCACCTCTCAGCACTGGGGTCTTGGGTTCGATTCCTTATCTGAGCGGAGTTTCCATGTTCTCCCTGTGGGTTTCCTCCGGGGACTCCGGTTTCCTCCCACAGTCCAAAAACATGGAGGTCAGGTAAATTGGGTACTCTAAAATTGTCTGTGTGTGTCACCCACCGATGGAACCCCCTGTCCTGGGCTTAGTTGACTAATGTAATGCCCTGCCCTGCGCCCAGTGAGGGGGTAGGGGTCTAACCGCGCCCCTGATAAGGAATAAGCGGGTGTGAGAATGAATGAATGAATGAATGAATGAATGAATAATAATTAATAATAATTGAAAATGAGTGACAAAGTAAGATTAAAAAAAGATTAAGGGTAGTGCACTGGTACTTCTTCTAATGTCTGTACATACTTTGGATTTTTGGCTAGTTTGAGCTTGTGTAGGGCAGCTGTCTTTCACACACTGGGCTGGAGAATTTTTTGGGACCTGACAACCCTGCAGTAAAGCATCTTCTGTGGATGAAGGTCTCTCTAAGGAGACCACTCAACCTGAAAAAATAGGGCATTAGTTCAGCTTTGGGGTCCCACCTGACTATGTGGCTCTAAAATGTCACTGCATTCTCATTTCAGAACCAGTTAATACACAAACCATTTAAAAATTCACAGAATTTGATGATAGATGGTCTATTTCATGTGTAAAGTCTCTGAGAATTTGGTACAGTCATGAGTAAAATGTTTATCTGAGAGAGAAGTCCCTCATGTGTCCTTCTGATCTCTGTTTGTCCTCATGAATTCTATCAGAATTTAAGTCTCCTGAGGCATAAAACAGGAACATTTCAGCAGTAAAATTTCTAACGAGGCTTTTTCTTTATTTTTATGGTTTTTAGGAAACTGCTGGTTTTTGTGTGCGATCGGAGCGATTACATTTCAGAAGGAAATCATAGATGAGATTGTTCCTCCAGGCCAGTCGTTCAGGAGAGAATATGCAGGAATATTTCACTTCAGGGTAAGTATATCAGTGCATGAATAAACCCCCGGACTGACTGACCTCAGCCACTTTATTACAAACTCCATCTCTGAGTGGCTCTGCGGTGCTGACACTATTGCTCGAGGATCGCTGGTTTGAATCCCGTGTCATCGTCAGCAGCCAGAGCCCTGAGAGAGCTAATCTGGCAGTGCTCTGTCCGGGTGTGTAGGTGGAGCTCTATCCCCATCACTCCCACTATGATGTTGGCTGACTCAGGTGTCTGTTAGCTGATGTATCAGAGCTGGGGATCCTGCGCTTTCCTCTGAGTGCATTGATTGCCCGGTGTCGGCCGACTGCATATGCATCAGAGGATTCCTGTGCTTGTCCTCACTCCCCGTCCCCTTCTGTCACAAGCACTGCTGTGATTGAAGGAGTTCTAAAGAATGGGTGGGTTAAAATTTGCCTGTTGGTGAGCAGGTTGAGACTGTTGATAATCCACTGATGCAGTCTGTGTTAGTAATAATAATAATAATAATAATAATAATAATAATAATACATTTTATTTGTTGGCGCCTTTCATATCACTCAAGGTCACCTTACATCAACTAATTCAAAGATTAGAACATACAGTTAATCCTTACAGCTACAATAACCAATTTACAGTAATACACAAACATAGAACAATAAATATAAAATGTGTTAAGGTGAATAAGCCAGTTTAAAAAGATGCGTTTTAAGAGCCGTTTTGAATTCTGCAATGGAATGCAATGTTCGAATATAAGTGGGAAGCGTATTCCAGAGTTCAGTGCTCACTGAACTTGGTGAATGTGATTATCCATGCTGCCTAGTTCTGAATATGTTGAAGTCTTTGAATAAGTTTATTGGGAATGCCAGCCAGGATTGCATTGCAGTAGACCATCCGTGAAGTAACAAACGCATTGACTAAGACTTCTGTAGAATGCTATGTTAAGATGAGCCTTAGTCTGGAGATATTTCGCAAGTGGAAAAAAGCAGTCCTGGAGATATTGTTTATATGAGTAGAAAAAGAAAGGGTACTGTCCAGGATAACACCAAGGCTCTTAACCTGGGTGGACACAGGTGTAACATCTTCAGCAATGGAAAGTGAACTAAAATTGTTTTTTGAAAGTGCAGCTTTAGATCCAATAAGAAGTACCTCAGTTTTGCTTCTATTGAGTTTTAAATTGTTTTTTGTCATCCATGAATGTACATCACAGAGACAGGTAAGAAGAGTAATTGGAAGATTAGTCGAGCTTGGCTTAGTGGATACATAAAGCTGCGTATCATCAGCATAACAATGAAAATGAATGCCATAATGCCTAAATATTTTACCAAGTGGGAGAAGATAAATGTTAAACAGGAGCGGTCCCAGCACTGAGCCCTGTGGAACACCATTACATACTGGGGAACACTCTGACCTATGATTCTGAATTTGTACAAACTGTGTCCTGTCAGCAAGGGAGGATGCAAACCACTGATACACCATGCCACAGACCCCAGTGCTAGCCAGACGATCCATAAGGAGCTGATGGGATATGGTGTCAAAGGCAGCAATGAAATCTAGGAGAATAAGAATAGAAAGCAGACCAGAATCAGCTGCTCTGAGGAGATTGTTAGTAATCTTTACCAATGCAGTTTCCGTGCTGTGTTTAGAGCAGAAACCAGATTGGAATCTTTCAAATCGATTATTATTATGAAGGTAAAGCTGGAGTTGGGCCGCAACCACCTTTTCAAGGATTTTGGAAATAAATGACCAATTTGAAACGGGCCAAGAATTATTAAAATCAGAAGGGTCTAAACACTGTTTTTTCAGAGTTGGTCGTATTATGGCAACTTTCAGTGAAGGAGGAACTATACCAGTGGTCAAGGAAGAGTTAATAAATCTACTTATGACAGAGATGATCTGTGGTCCATTTCTGACCACAGTGCTGCTCTTGTCTGGATATTTTTGGCTGATGGTCCACTCAGTGACTTTACTCAGAAACTGTCCAGTGATAAATGCTGTAAGGCTGATATAATGGATCTCATGACAAAGTTCCTTATTCATGTTTAAACTAAAGTAAAACCACTAAACATGTGACTCCTGCTGTTTTCTGTTCTCTGATTGGTTCTCACAGTTCTGGAGGTTTGGGAAATGGGTTGATGTCGTAATAGATGATAAACTGCCAACAATCAATGGACGCCTCATTTTTGTCCACTGCAGAATTCGCAACGAGTTCTGGCCTGCATTGCTGGAGAAGGCGTATGCCAAGTAGGTCCAAAAATGTTTAATAATCATTTTTTAATCATTATGAATAATAATGACAAACACCGATGAGCTAAAACATTATGACAGTTATCTCACAGTAATGGGCTCACAGTCAGTTGTACACATGCATAGAAATGGACTGAGAGACTTTGAGAAGGTGGTCAGCCTTCCAAATTCTCCCCATCTCAACCTGAACATCTGTGTGATCTTCTGGCACAGATCCCCAGCAGCTCCACCTCACAACTTACAGGACTTAAAGGGTCTGCGGATAACATATAGATGCCAGATACTACAGAACACCTTCAGAGGTCTTGTAGAGTCCATTCCCCGTGGGTCAGAGCTATTCTGATGGCCCAACAGCATATGAGCCTTATTGGTCATAATGTTTTGGCTTGTTCCAGTGTATATCTGCCTGGCTGCAGGAGTGAGGAGTTCTGTGTAAATGCTGATGGTGTGTTTTATGTTTTTATTTAGAGTGTGTGGTTCCTACGCAGATATGAACGGAGGTTTAATTTCGGAGGCTCTGACAGATTTCACCGGTGGGGTCCACATGACTAAGACGCTGAGGGAAGGTCACCCCGAGCTGTGGGGGCTTCTATACCGAGCGGCGCAGTACAGGGCCATAATGGGCTGCGGCACTCCACCGGGGGTAAACAACACAACACATCTTTATTTGTTCTGCCACTTCTTCTGTAGATATATCCCAGAGCTAATTCCACTGTCTGATCCACACTCTCTAACACACCACCACCACATCAGTGTCACTGCAGTGCTAAGAATGATCCACCTGCTCCGTGGGGGTCCTGACCACTGAAGAACAGAATGAAAGGAGGCTAACAAAGAGAAACAGAAGGACTACAGTCTGTAATTGTAGAACTACACAGCGTCTTTTTTGTTTTTTTACCCAAACGATGGTGAAGAACTTTAATACTAATGAAGGTCTGGTGATGAAATGTGTTACATACTTCAGTCTGATGTTACTTCAGTTCTTTTCTCCTGATCAGGAGGTGATGTGGTCTGCATGGAGACCTGCTTTATGTCTTCTGAATGTAGCGTGCGATGCAATAAGATAAGATAATATGGATGGGCGCCGGCCTCCACTCCTACAGCTGCAGATATTAGTCAGCAGTAATGAACACCTGTCTACCTGCACTGTAATCATACATGTCAGTCTTTTTCACACACACTGAGGTATTTAATCATAATTTCATCACCAGATCTTTCATTTGTATTAAAGTCATTCACAGTCACCCTTTAGAAAGTCCATATTTACTGTATACTGAACAAAAATATAAACACAACACTTCTGTAACCAACGTGAGTGGACAAATGCTCACATTTGATGGTGTATGGCATGTTCTCTTCAGGGATGAATCCTGGTTTTCACTGTACAGGGCAGATGGGCATGACCCTCTGGCACCATTAGCCTGACGGCACTAGTTCTACAAATTTGGACCCTGAACATGTGTTGATTGAACGATTATGTCTGGAGTAAGTGGACAGGTGTATAAATGAACGTGTATATGTATTTTCAGGCGACGCCTGCTAACACAGTGCTACCCAATGGTATAGTGGAAGGCCACGCCTACACCATTACAGAAGTTATCAAGGTAAAGTAAGATGCTGTTGTCTGTTGGCAATTTCAATAAATAAATGATCAGTCCTATCAGATCTATCAGAAACCGCTCTCTTTTAGCTCCACCCACTGCCCCCTTTATCAGAAACTGCTCTCTTTTAGCTCCACCCACTGCCCCCTTTATCAGAAACTGCTCTCTTTTAGCTCCACCCACTGCCCACTTTATCAGAAATCGCTCTCTTTTAGCTCCACCCACCTCCCACTTTATCAGAAATCGCTCTTTTAGCTCCACCCACTGCCCACTTTATCAGAAATTGCTCTTTTAGCTCCACCCACTGCCCACTTTATCAGAAACCTCTCTTTTAGCTCCACCCACTTTATCTGAAATATTTCTCCTGTAGCTCCACCCACTAGCCTCTTTATCAGAAACATCTCTCCATTAACTCCACCCACTGGCCACTTTATCAGAAACCCCTCTCTTGTTGGTTAGGTGGTTGGTGTTTGGGTCTTAAGCTCCAGTGTTTTAAGGCCAGCACTAAAAGTTTGTTGAAAGTGAAAGTAAAGTTGTGCTGTTATGCATGTTTTTACCTCAGATAAAAAGCCAAGGCCAAGGAGTGAGACTGGTGCGGGTCCTGAACCCGTGGGGGCATGGAGAGTGGAGGGGAGACTGGAGTGATACGTAAGTGCTTCCTGTTTAAAGGGCTGATACTGTGGAAGTTTGGTGTAGCGTGTAAACAATAGTAACAAACTCCCCTGACTTACCCTCGGCTCAGTGTTCACTCAGTGGGGATCTCTGACACTTCCTGTTCATTATAAAGGTTAACTGGTCCACTGTGGTGTATCAATTGCTCTGTACCACTCACAGTTGTCTGTTCCTCTCTGGCATTAATGGGGCACCACTGTTATACATTTCAAAGAAGTCCATTCTCAGTACACCTTCACTACAGCGGCTCCCACAAAGTTAGTGGATTCTGAGATGCTGCCTCCACCATGCTTCACCCAGTACCCTTCTATCATGCCCTTTTGGATCACAGGTTCACTGGTACCAGTCCAGCAAGGGTCTGAAATCAACTCATTTTTGTGATTTAGAGCCATTTTCTGCATCAGAAAAGCACAGATTGAGGACCCATGTCAGTGCAAAAGTGACATCAGGGTGTTCTCGTTCATCCTGCTGTCAGGCAGTTGTGTGTTATGTTTCTCAGGCACTGAAACAAAGCCGAATTATTTAACTGCACACATTTATTCAGCTGTCTTTCACCAGCCTGAGGTTTACATAAGACCTGAAGGTAACTCTGGGTAGTCCAGTAGTGTATGTACATTGTGCAACGACAGAATGATGAGCTGAAACAACACACACCTCTGCTGAACCTGTCAGTATACGTTTTTATTCTGGTTTTCTGCCCTAACCTACTATTATTAACTTATTATTTTTAATATTTAGGATTTACTGTCACTGACACTATAACTGCAGGGTGTCCTGTTTACTTCTTTACACAAGTGATGGTGAATAACTTTAACACTAATGAAGATCTGAGGAGGAAATATGGATTAAATATCTCAGTCTGTGTGAAGTGCACATTTACAGTGCTGGTAGATGTGTGTTAGAATAATACCCACAGCTGTAGGAGTGGAGGCCGGCGCCCATCCAGTTTTTAATACGTAAAACCTCACATACATTATAAGTGTATTTCTGGTAAAAAACACAACCAGAGTCAGACTGAACTGGCTGCAACTGTCACATGACTCCCCTCCAGCATTCTGATTGGTCCAGAATCCCAGCCTTCACATATTACAGCATAAATTATGGTGTTTTGAACATATTTCTATCATAAAAAACAAAGTTGTCATTAAATTTAAAAGGTATAAAAATAAAGTGAAAATTCTAATGTTTATGTTGCCATGCATGAGCTTTTAGACAAAACTATGTGGGCGGGGTCAGCCACTTCAGGCTTGTGATTGGTTAAGGAAAGTTTACAAGAGAACCCCCCAGTTTACACAGAAAGATGAGAAATATTGCTGAAGTGCCAGACTTTGTATGTGTATATTTTGGGCTCAACATGAACTTAATACTAAAGAAAACACAGATTTACATTATAATTAACACCTCCTTTATAACCAACAGGTGTCTGCACATTAGTTACTGTTCAGTTATTGCGATGTACTGTAAATATTGCATGTTTTTAATTCAATTAAATAAATAGAAATGAAGTTTGTTGTCATCAGTAAAGCTGCTTTTCATTAATAACGTTTATTAAATGTACACTTAAAGCAGAGGTACAGCAATGTTTACATAAAACCATGTGAAATCAGTGAATCTTCTAAATTTGGAGAAATTAATCATTATTTTATAGAGACTGTAATGCTTTTGTGTGTAAAACCATCATCATGGACAAAAGACGTGATGTGACTGATGTCCAAAAGCACTGAGTGAAGCATGGTGCTGGCAGCATCTCAGAAACTTTGTGGGATGTAGAGCTGCTGTAGTGAAGGTGTACTGAGAATGGACTTCTCATAAAGCATAACAGTGGTGCCCCATGGACCACTGATGCCAAAGAATGCCAATGAGTGGATTGAGAAGCTCTGAGCTAACACGTCTTTACAGGTCTTTCAGAGACGTGTGAGGAGGTTTTTAGCTCTTTTCGTTGGAGGTTCAGACTCATCAGTGTTCTAAACCTGTTCTGCAGCTCCCCTTTGTGGAGGACGGTCAGCATAGAGGATCGCACCAAGTGGCTGGACTCTAAAAACGATGGAGAATTCTGGTAAGGCCCTTCATTTATGACTTAATATAAACTAGTATGTCATTTAAAGTTTCACTTGTATTATAATGTTCTTATATAAACCTGCTTCAGAACATACCTCTCGCTCCTCAGTCCATGCAGTCTCTACAGGAACATTCAGCCTCTTCTGAAGTCCTTGTGATGTCACAAAAACCAGCATATTTACACACACTCACTGGCCACTTCATTAGGTACACTTGTGTCTACACTCTGTCAGTTTTAGATTCACTAACCATAAAGGTGCACATTGTACAGACTGTAGTCTCTGTTTCTCTGTTTACTTTGTTGTTCTTTAATGGTCAGGACCCCCCACAGAGCAAGTGGATCATTCTCAGTGACACTGATGTGGTGGTGGTGTGGTAAACACCTCAGAGTCACTACTGTAGTGAAAATAGTGACCAACCAGCCAACAGTGTCAGAACTAGAGGACCAACACACACTGAGCTGAGAATGTCTGTTATGGTCTGTTTTCTCCTTTTTCAGGATGTCGATGGAGGATTTTTGTGCAAGTTTTGCAAATGTTGATATCTGCTGTTTCACCCCTGCATTCCTGGACGGCTCTTCTCCGAGCAGCTGGACCACAGTACTGTATGAAGGCTACTGGGATGAGAAAACATCTGGCGGATCCATGGATCACAGTACTGACAATACAATACAGTATAACACAATACAGTACAATACAGTACATTTACAGTATTTGGCAGACGCTCTTATCCAGAGCGACGTACAACAGCGCTTTGTTCCCATAAGAGAATTATCTCTGCTAGTACAGACAGGTTAGAGTACAAGCAACTCTTCAGTTCAGACATTGTCAGAACAGCCATTACTAATACCTTAGAAGGAAGGAAGGATACACAGTTATCTATAATATGAGCATAACGACTCTGCTGTTAGAACAGCCAGAGGGAGTTCATTCCACCACTTTGGTGCAAGGACAGAGAAGAGTCTTGATTTTAGTTTCCCCCATGTCTTGAAGGATGGCGGGTCAAACCAAGCTGTACTGGAAGCTCTAAGGGATCGAGGTGCAACTCGAGACTTGACCATTGCATTTAGGTATAGAGGGGCTGGTCCATTTCTTGCTTTGTAGGCAAGCATCAGGGTTTTGAATCTGATGTGAGCAGTTACAGGAAGCCAGTGAAGTGAATGCAGCAGAGGAGTGATGAGAGAACTTGGGTTGATTGAAGACCAGTCGAGCAGCTGCATTTTGGATCAACTGCAGGGGTCTGGTGGCTCTTAGAGGAAGAGCAGCCAGGAGTGAGTTGCAGTAGTCAAGTCTTAAGATGACGAGAGACTGGACAAGCACCTGGGTGGCGTCCTGGGTCAGAAAGGGTCGGATCCGTCGAATTTTGAAGAGGAGGAACCTGCATGACCGCGCCACATTTGGGATGTGAGTAGAAAATGATAGCTGGTCGTCAAGAGTCACCCCAAGGCTTCTTGCTTCTTGAGATGGCACGATGATGGAGTTCTCAAACAGGACAGGAAGTTTGAGATGCAGACTGGTCGTTCCAGGAATGAATAGAAGCTCAGTCTTGTTAGGGTTGAGCTTCAGGTGGTGGGTTGTCATCCAAGTGGAGATGTCTGTCAAACATGAAGAAATGTGGCTGGATACCTGAGTGTCAGAAGGAGGGAAGGAAAGCATCAGTTGAGTGTCATCAGCATAACAGTGGTACGAGAATCCATGAGAAGAAATTACTTCACCAAGTGCATGAGTGTAAAGTGAAAAAAGAAGAGGACCCAGGACTGAGCCTTGTGGGACACCAGTGGAGAGCCTGCATAGAGCAGATGTGGACCCACTCCATGTTACCTGGTAGGATCGACCCTTTAAATAAGATCTGAACCACTTCACTGGAGAGCCAGTGACACAGGATCTTGTGGTTGACCGTGTCCAAGGCTGCAGAGAGGTCAAGTAGGATAAGAACAGACGACAGTCTAGCAGATCTAGCTTTCTTGAGCTTTTCAGTCACAGCTATCAGGGCCGTTGCAGTGGAGTGTGCTGGTTTGAAGGCAAACTGGTATGGGTCCTGGAGTTGGTTCTGGGAGAGAAAGACAGATAGCTGGTTATAGACAGCACGTTCAAGAATTTTTGAGAGAAATGACAGGAACGGTCGGTAGTTGCTGACATCGGAGCTATTCAATGAAGGCTTCTTCAGGATGGGAACCACCCTAGCAGTCTTGAATACCAATGGAACATAACCTGATGACAGAGAACTGTTTATGATAGAAGAAATGAAAGGTAGTAGGTCTGAGGAGATGGACAGGAGGTGTGTGGATGGAATGGGATCCAGTGGGCAAGTTGTTGGGTTGCTGAATTTCAACAGTACAATACAGTACAATACAATGCAATAAAATACAGTACAATACAGCACAGTACAGTACAATACAATACAGTACAATACAGTACAGTACAATACAGCACAATACAATACAGTACAATACAGTACAGTACAATACAATACAATGCAATAAAATACAGTACAGTACAATACAATGCAATATAATACAGTACAGTACAATACAGTACAATACAATACAATACAGTACAATGCAATACAATACAGTACAGTACAATGCAATAAAATACAGTACAGTACAATACAATACAGTACAGTACAATACAGTACAATGCAATAAAATACAGTACAGTACAATACAGTACAGTATAGTACAATACAATACAATACAGTACAATGCAATAAAATACAGTACAGTACAATACAATACAGTACAGTACAATACAGTACAATGCAATAAAATACAGTACAGTAC